>JAQGAE010001415.1:0-23263 GCA_034696685.1 Julus scandinavius
AGGTTAACTCGTGGTTTTATATAACCTCAGGTTAGCTAACCTTTTATTTAACCTTTGTTGGTGCAACCGGCCCTAAAAGGATAAAGTGTGTTTTGTGTGACAAGTCAAAAAAGATTTTTGAAGCTTCAAAACTTCACAGTTGAAGATATGACATAAAATAAACTTTTGAACAGCGGATTTTAGTCTGCTAGCTTCTTTTGCAGTCATCCACACCAACATACACACACAGTACTACTTTTCAGTGTTATCTGAATTCAAAATAGTGCCACAGTATAGTAGATGCCGACATGAATTCAGCAATCGTGGTTATATATAGGGCGAAAGAATCCATGTTGGATAAAGGTTATAATTCACGATACAACCAAATCATTTATTGTGTATGGCATCGAAATTATTCAAAAGAAATGTAAAATGGAGACAAGTCCTTGGAGACAAGTGCATTGTGCACGCATGTATACGTTTAATTTAAATTTCGCAAACTAAAACCATTAATAACGTTAAGATGAGGATATTCCCTAGTTTCCCTAAAATCATAGCAGAAACATCGCTCGATGGAAGTCGAAAATATACACACCGTGTCAATATCCAAGCAGAAAATTGAATGACTATCCCCGGAGACGTTTTGGAAAGCGAGTCGAGACAATTGATGGAGCCTTTATACTGTCAGCTAAAACATAAACCTATCATACGAATGTGGAAGAAAAATCACGCTGCCAAAACGCACAAAAGCGATGCACGTAGCCGCCAAAATTTACAACAAATTTAGAAGAAAAAACCCACATATATATATCACTTTTCAATTTAAACAGAAATGCCTTTTGGTAAAGCTTACTAATTAGCAGTGAAAGAGCTCCTGTAATCCAGATGAAGTCTGAATTAATTGAATACATTATATGCATTGAATTTTGGATTTCAATTTATTAACATCTGCATTGTTATTATACTCTTAACATGATCTTTTGAAAGCGTATTTGTGTAAATTTAGAAACATATTTAGACTACCATTTGTCAATTCGAAGGCAAGGATTTCTAAAATTTACATAAGTGCACATAATATTATAATATGAATAGTTGTATTTTTCCATATTCACAAATGTGGAAATTAAAATAAACATGTACTGTATAGATACCCATACAAGTTTGGATTACTGTACATGCCACATGTTGAATTTGAGCAAATTTCAACAAAGTGATCATTTTATTAAAAAAAAAAACAATATATGTTAACAAGTATGAAAAAATATATAAAAAGCATGTTCCCTAGAGTGGTAAATCACTGCTTTCAAATTGATATTCCTCTTCTCTAAACACATTATAGGATATCATTTATTTGCGAAACTTGTTAAAACCTCACAAAATGTACAAATAGAAGTCTTGCTGGGAATGAATAGTAGTTTTGTGCCCAAGGAACGTCACGTTTCTTGTAAGATCGAATTAAAGCGTTGAAAGAAAACAAGGTAAGGCCAAAACACAGAAACGGAAGAGAACAGAAGCAATAATTGTATTAATCATAAAAACGCCGGACGACTGCTAAAGAAGTTTGATTAAAGATCTATAGAGATTTCTCATTAAGAAAAAGCAATACCCGAAAGATAGATCTTCACTAACTGTATTTGCTATCAGATATAAGTATCAATAACCCAAGTCACGTTACACGAGCGCCCTGATGAAGAAAAGCTCCTTGAAAAACAAGGATTATTGCAAATGGGGCGTCCATCCAATGATGGCCCCAAAAACAAACAGAAACACAAAAGAATGGCATCGACAAATAATTAATCACTGGCGTTTGGTTTAGTACTGACATTCTGCCAAAGCACCAGCTAAATGTATATGTATTCTGGATGGGAATCAAGATGGATGTTAAGCACTGCTATACGTCATAAAGAGACAGTGTGGCCATTTTGAGTTTTAAGTCCATTGATCATGTTATGTTATGCTTTTTTGAAACTTTTAAAATTCTGTTCAAACGGATTTTTGAACTTAACTTAACAGATTTTTGTTAGACACACTTAAAAATTGAGATGTATTTTGCATAATGTCCATTGTTTTTATATCAAAAGTATTTTGTGTATTAGTAGTTTTATAAAATTGTGTAGAAATGTGTATTACGATTTATGCAAACAAAACCAGGTATCCCCCAACAATTTAAACTTTCTGTATACGCCTAATGTTATAAAGTTAAGCCGTATCTGCACCAAAGGGAACATGAAGCGGACACAAGGTTTGTTCAAACAAATTTGCACAAAAAGTTTGCTTACCACTTTTGTTTCAGCAAACTAATGACTCGTTTTTGAGTCCAGATTCATGTTTCTAGACACATTTGGCCGATCGTTCAGGAGGTCTAGGTTCAATCAAAGGAAAAAATGTTTCACCTTCTCGGCTCAGCCGTCAGCTCGGCCATTGGCTCAATTCTTGTTTCCTGGAATCTTTTGGTGCAACAATCACACACGTGTTAAAATTCAAATTAAGATTGTCTGCAAATCACGGGTCTAAATGTTTTGGCTTCTTTTAGTGAATACACCTCGGCAACATTGAACATGCTTCTGACTTCATTGTTTAAGGTTTGTGTTTTATGCCTAGAGCTACGTATCGACCAAAAGAAACATAAACATCAAACATACACAACAAATACTAAAACAATGTTTTCAGCATGTTTTTCCAAACATGTGTTGCAAATTGTGTGAAAAAAGACAAAAAAAAACACGAGTGTACGCACCAATGACACATTTCGAGAAACAAGGCGGAGCTTGGCATATTTCAAAATGAAAACCGCATGGTTCAATGCTCTACGTCATCAACTACGTCACGAAACATTTGAGAAACATTTTTTCCCTTTGATCCGGACCGCCTCTCGAGCGATAGCTACGAAACATCAAGAAACATCGAAATGTGGGGGAAAAACGAAGGTTTTCCACACATGTTCGCAAACACTTCTGGACACATCAAAGTTTGTATGTATATATGTTTGTTGTGTATGGTTTGTTCCTCTAATGTTTCTTTTGGTCGATACGCACCTTAGTACACACTGCATGTTTCATGAAACTGAAATAAATTTTCATAAAAATAAGTTGTTGGAACGTTGTTTCAAAAACATTTATGTAATGATATTTGTCCAAATGTAAATGTCTACACAGGAAATGTTTCCTTCGATCTTCACCGCCTATCACAACCATATTTGCGAAACCATGTTTCCATTTCATGAAACATGCAGTGTCTACTAGGCATTATGTTTGTGTATGTGTGTTTCCAGCTTCATGTTTTATGTTCCCTTTGGTGGAGACCCGGATTAAGTAATCAAGATTTTTCTATCAGTTTCCATAAAAAGATACTGAAAATATATTTTGCAAACACAGTGTTTTCAATTGTGAAAACAAGAATAAGTTATGGTGAAAAAGTAAACACGATTAATTAATTATACACAGCAATGTCACAGAAACTCGCCAACAGATTTCTATTATCTATTTTTATTATAGACCCATTTTTTAAAATAATGTCCAGTTTTTAAGAATATAACACGTCCACGTGTATAGAATTCAATGTAACGCCTATTAAAATATAAGATATAATCTAAAACAAACGCCACCCATTGCATAGGGCACGTTCAAGCATAAATTTAATCATAGTTTCATTTATGTATACAGAAAACTTTATTCGACCGTGAAATGCGAAATAATGCTTATCTCCGAAAATTTATTACAAAATGTACATACACGCCCATTTTGGCGCGTGTGGGAAGTTAATTATATCGTGCATGAGGAATATTTTATAATTTTCTGGTTAAATTTAGCATATTTTTTTAATGTCAGATATGCATGCATGCACGCTTCGCAGTCTCAAATGCAGCGAAACATATTATGCAAATTCGGGCAAAATTTATAGCACATTTAATGCGCATGCTCAGACGCTAATATTTGCATGTCGCTATACATCCATAATTTTTATGAAAAAATAAATAATAAAAGTACATTTTTTTGATAGCTCATTAGTGCCTTATCAATTAAAAACTGGAACATGTGCTAAACGTGGACTTGTCCAGTATGTCGTTGTCATGGTTACGTAAATAGGTATCGAACCCGGGAAAATAGGGTTCCTTGAAGTCCCCTCGGATCCCATAGGCAACGTATGAAGAATAGCAAATGGTAGATGAAATTTATTTCGGTTTCTAATCTACAGTCTTGTTTGTTATAATTGCATATATTTTCTACATGCACATTGCATAAGTACCAAATGTACATGTACTTCGGAAGTTATTTTCGCAAAATGCATTAAATCTTAGCGTCTTCCTCGCTATATGCATTAAAATGATGATGTAAAGCCCTGTAATGCAAGCGCAGGCTAAATGTATCTTTTCATGCTCAATAAATTCCTTTAGACATAATCAACTTTACAACAGAAATTGTGAACAATTAATCATTTATACGTAACGTTCATTTTGACATTATCTTAGAGGCACGTAGTTGGGGGAAGAAAAAAAACCCCAAGTTTTGCGAAATATTTTCATACGAACTGCATAAGCCTAATAGGATTTTTCGTTTCATTCGTGAATTACGAAAAAATAAATAACGTGACAATAAGGCGAAAGAAAATTAAACTTAACTATAAAAATTGACAAGAAAGACGCCATTATTTATTATACCTTAAAATGTGGAAAATAAGGAAAAACAGGTATTTTTGTCCATTGTAGTTTTGTGTGTGTAGATTCGTAGTTTTCAAAGTTAAAACATGACTCGTCTATAAATACAGTTCGGTATAAATACAACTTAAAGTTTGTCTAGAAATACAAGTTTCATTATTTGCATTTGTAAAGCAAAATAAAGAGATACACAAAGACGTGTTTCTCTACCCAAACTTTACATGTACTTTGATGTTTGATATCACATATCACCTGTTGTTCATGGATATAAGGAATTTCGAGGACGGCCTTTTTGAATGGCCCCTATATGAAATACAAGTTTACAAATCATTTCTATACACAATAACCATAATCATTTTCCAAGTTTTTCATAGCGCACATAATATTGCATTTTTTTCACATTGCATAGAAAAATTGACTCCATCAGTCGGAAGGAATTGCTCAGGCAATTAATTTAAATTTGAATAATATAATTTTTTGCACCATAATTACGGGCCACATCAAACGCAACCATATTCAACCAACAAACTATACCAATTTGCATATTTTGGAGCAATCCATCATACACTATATATAGCAACATAAAACCATAGTAAGAAAAACATGAAATTTCCTTTACATTTTTCTCGTTTTTTTTTGCCTTCATTTTCCGAAACCTTCGAGTTAATCAACCACAAAACCCTATTAAGGGAAAAAGAAATTTCTGATTTCCATCAACAAAATTTGTTATTATGAATGTCGCAATATGGCAACCCGAGTTGACGGTTTTTGGCAATGCGAATGAACGGCGTTCTACTACCAACTTATGAGATGCTCATTTTCCAGAGAGATGCTATGTGAAAAAAAAAAAGCATGCCCTAGCTCGCATTAGAGTTATAGCATTTCTATATGATATGGTGTAGCTTGTATATGATGTGGAAAGTGTGTGCAATCATGGGGAGAGTAGGGCAGAGATGATTGATTACACGAGAGACGACGAGCACATATTTGGTGTCCCTCGAATCTGAAAAGCCATGGACACGCCATATGATTTTCACAGTTATGGAGTCCCATTAAGAACAATTAAGGGGGGTTGAGCATAAAAAAAAGAAAAACGCAGAGTGTGGACGAGGGGGGCATGCGCCATTGCTAATTGATTGACGACCTACAATGTAATAACGCGTATTAAGGCTGTCTGTCTGCACACTGAGGAGTCCTGGCCCAGGTTAAGTACTGACGTCAACCTATTAAACGTAGCAGGGGCACGAACGCCAATTACTCCATCCATTTATTAACGGGCCATATAAAGGGGGCAATGAAGGAACCAAATTAAAAATTAAGGTGTAATATACGTGGGAGTTGGGATGATCCATTCCGAGCATTTGCTTAAACATGATAAACTCGAGCACGAACTTGTACTCACTCGCAATCGAATTTGGAGTTACAGCTACACAAATGTCTCGGCTAACGTTTAAAAAATGTACAAACTGGTCCATATGATGTTATTATCTGCACGAGAAGTCTCCAAAATATGACGTCATAATAACTCTCATGATGTCGATAAGCAACAAAATGTCTTCCTAATTCAGAGCATATATGCATGGTGTTCACATTTTAAAGGCATTGGCGTCATATTTCCATAACAATGGCGTCGTATTCCCATACCAAGTACGTCATTATTCCCATACAATTGACGTCGAATTTCCATACAAATGACGCTGAATACCCATACCTATCACGTCATATTTCCATACAAATGACGTCGTATTCCCATAACTACCATGTCATTATTCCCATACAAATGACGTCGTATTTCCATAACTATCACGTCATAATTCCATAAATAGGACGTCATATTCCAATACCCATCATGACATAATTCCATAAATATGATCTCGTATTTCCATGCAAATGGCATCATATTCCCCCAGACAAATAGTTCCATACAATTGACACCATATTCCAGTAAAAATGACGTCATATACCCCGGACAAATGACATCATATTCCACATACAAAGTACCGCATATTCCCATACAAATGACGTCATATTTTAGAATGCCATCTTCTAGCAAATCTATGTGAGACAAGTCATGTAATTGAAACGAAGCTTTAAAAAAACACCATTTAATCACGGTGTTTTAAACTAGCCAATTAAACAAAAAAAAAATGACGTCATTTGTAGCTGGGATGACGTTGAAATAAAAGAGGTGCCGTTGTACCAGTGAATATCATTACAACGAAGAACAGCAAACTGGCAATGAATTCCTTGTTCCCATTATACATTCAACAATTCTTAAAACTACTTATCTCACATATTTATAGAGAACAAAGGAACGATCTTATCTATCCTTTGCCATTCCTGGAAAATGGGAAGTACAATTTCTCGTGTTTTTTCTGTAGTTTATATATTTCCAGTGTTGCATATTCAAATTTATATTTGTGTTATATACACCAGGTATCAAAACGTCTCTTCATATTTCGAAATTTCTGTCTGCACGATTTTTGCTGACCCGTGTAAAAATGCAGTGTATGGCGTTACTGTGCAAAAGGAGGGAAAAACGCGTTGCGAGGGTGATAACAGGGGTCATGCCCCCCACGCGTCCACCCCCTCAACGAGGACAGTGTATTAAATGTGTGATAGCGAAGTAATCTTCCGCTGACTGTATTTTATTGATGAACGGACATCCAGGAAAGTGGAAAAACTGCGGCCGTCCAAAGACCTCCTGTCCAGCATCCATTCATCATACCAGAAACTCTTATACAGCTATAGACACTTGGACATGTCCACGTATACAGCCAGCCACATGTATGTGTATAAAAAAAGAGGGATGGAAGATCTATATACAGTATATTATTTGTGGTATTAACGGTCCACTTCCTAAATCTCAACTTCTATTAAAACTTGCCTCTAGAGAATATACTTTCATAATGTCCTGTCTTAAATGAAACGACACAACTAATATCAAAAAACTATATATAATGTAATTGTATTATATTTTTTAGTAATACAGCACTAACTGTTAATGGTCCACATATTATGGATATCCTCCTATTTCTGTAAAATTAATCAAACAAAAGATTGAAAAATTGATATTGAAAAGGTATCTGGATATGTACAAATATGACGTCCTTTTTGAATGGTCCCGTAATGGATCATCGCAGCGCTTGAAAATGTTTGTGGTTATTTTTTAAGGTCCCTATTTGAGATTAATCATTAAAAGATCAGACATAACGCTGTTCGATAGAACATGATAATGACAAGTTGGACCTACATTTTAACGTCAAGTGTAAAGTTTACAAAATTACTCAATATAGAACACATTATCCTAATTTTCAGTTTCCAGAAGTATTTAAATTTAAAACTGTCATATTTTTGTTATATAAAAGGGAACATGTAAAAAAAGGAACACCAGAAAAACCTCAATTTTGGGCAAATTTGACCACGTGCAGGTACAAGCTTGTCACCCTGCATCATCGTGATACATAATTCAGCCGTGTGGGCAGATTGTTTTGAGAAATTTTTTCGGCCACTGGGTTGAATGCAGCCGTTGAAATTTATGAATGGAAGTGTGAAATTGTGGCCGCTAGGTGCTGAGCAGTTCTTTATGCCATCCTTCAAAACATAAATGCAGCCGTCGGCCATATTCCCATCAAAAATCCAGTAGCGAGTCACAACCCCAGTTTGTACGTCCTAGGGCAATGTATAAATCACAATGTATGATTTCATCGAGGGATGAAACGGCAAATTGTCTGAATGAAGGCACGCTGCGATAGGTTGGATATCCCGTTGCGATCTCGCTTAAACCGACATTAGTAAAACGAAGGAGGAAAAAAAAAAAAAAAAAATATGACGATATAAAACAGGCGTATCGAGTGGGGGAGGAGGGGACACCCTCTTAACATAAATATATACATAAAAAGACGGAGAGAAGGGATTTGGAAAATCTGGGGATATTATATTGTATTCAAATGGATGAAAGGGAGAGGGGTGTGAACACCATTGTATTGAAAGGGAGAAATAAACGCTCAAATTAAAAATGGAAGTGACAAAAAAAAAAAAAAAATACCGACGTGGAAATATTTGGAGAAAAAGAGT
Organism: Julus scandinavius; assembly: GCA_034696685.1. Classification (NCBI taxonomy): domain Eukaryota; kingdom Metazoa; phylum Arthropoda; class Diplopoda; order Julida; family Julidae; genus Julus; species Julus scandinavius. The sequence continues at coordinate 8,711 of JAQGAE010001415.1, forward strand.
GGGTTTTAATATCAAAAAATAAGGGTGTGCATGGGAAGTTCAAGGGCCTGATATTCGAAGACGTTTGCGATTAAACAGCGTGGTAACGGAACGTTCACAAGTTTTATTTTCAAAATATTTTAAAGGTTTGATGAAAGGGCTGAGATTTTTTTAAAAGTATTATTACAAAGATTTTGAAGGTTTGATGAAAGGTTTGGGATTAAAAAAAATGATATGAAAAGATTTTAAAGGTTTGATGAAATATTTTAGATTTAAAAAAATTATATGAAAAGATTTTGAAGGTTTGATGATCGAAAGGTTTGAAATTTAAAAAAAAATTGAAAAGATTTTGAAGGTTTGATGAAAGGTTACTTGAAAAGATTTCATTAAAGGTTTGAGAATTTAAAAAAAAATATTTAAAAAGATTTTGAAGGTTTGATGAAAAGTTTGAGATTTAAAAAAAAAATTATATTACAAAACATGTGTAGGTTTGATAAAAGGTTTGACATTCCTCAAAATTAAAAAAAAAATCCCGAAATGGCCCTGTTATGCAGCAGATCCCATTAGCAGTAGTAAGTTAATAAATATACATTGTATTCAAGCTTATTTGAGTCTAATAAGCGGCTTGTTCTAATATCAGGTGATCACATTATCCGGAATGGATAAATCCTTGTTGGAAAAAGACATAATGTGCCATATTATGTCTCACATACTTGTATATATGTCCATATATGGCATTTCCTTCATACATGTATATATAGAAATTCACATGACTACATGTCAAAAAGCTAATTGCACTTCCGTAAGTCGAAATTTCCTTAAAATTTCCGAATTTTCTCAAATCATGAACCAACATAATTCATCCATTATTTAATTTTCCATATTTACGCTTCAAGCATCCATTATGAAGTCATTTGAAATTGATGGCAAAATCCGAGCGAAAACATGTTTCAGCTTGGCCATTTGGAAAATTGAATTGGCAAATAGCTAAACCACTAAATCGAAATTTCTTCTATCTCTCATCCCGCAACTTCAGCGATGCTCAAAACTGCATCTTACGGTTTTTTATATATATACAGCCAATAATTGGTGGTTCTATGAGTGCACCAGTAAAGCATTTTCAAGACGTACAAGATTTGCTAGTGATTGTCAAAATCTTTTTAAAAAAAAATGGCTCGTTCCTCCAGCGTTTATGGACCATGCTAAAAAATGATGGGTTCAAATTGTACATAGGCAAGAAGCGCTCCGAAGATCCCGAGGAATGACACTTAATAATAAAATAAGGAGCACTTCCAAAAAAATGCATTTTTTGGCACCGACATACAGTATTGGAATGAAAGGCTCGATTTCACATTTTTTTTTTATTAAACAAAAAGCAGAAAAAATTTGATATTTAACATCACATGTTTTAGCCATGCAGATCACAAATCTTCAGTTTTCAATCAAATACGAGGGACGGTCAAAAAGTCTTGCATATTCGTTTATTATTCGAAAACCAGATGTCGTACAAAAAAACCTAAATAACCATATTAATTAGCATACAATTTGCTATTTTTTTAATGTAGGACCCGAGTTTGTTGACACATTTATCCCAATGTTTGATGAGATTGTTTCCTGAAATCACAAACTCCAAAACTAAGGAAAAAGCAGAGGATGCAAATTTCATAAAGTGTCAGAATTTCACGACAAGAATTTAGCACAAATTTCTACAAGCAAACACAATGAGATGTTTTAATGGTCAAGGACACACAAGTACATCTTCCTGAATGAAGCAGAAGATATGTGAAAACACACGACCCTGCATATGACCAGAATTCAGCATTTCAGAAATATCGGACTTTTTCATCTTTTTTCTCGGTCCTAATGCAATAAAGGCGAATGAGGGCAGGATATAAAAAATTGATATTTCCTAGCTGATGCGAGTGTTGGCTGGCTAGTCCACTGAGTGATAAAGTGACATCTGATTTCATCGATAAAGGGATGATCGAAATTGATGTATATACAGAAAATAAGTGCAGCACACTCGGACATTGGTCATTGCAAGAAAAAGTGTCGGCAAAAGGTATGAGGATGACCGCGGCGGCCAGGGGTCGCGGCCCTCGTCCGATTCCGACTCCCAGAGGCGATTCAGTCGCCGAGCGTCAAAGGGAAAATGAAAGGAGAAACTGGTTGACGTGTCCAGCGTTGTAAATGATACTAGAATATGAATTTAGTGGAAATGGTCAAATCATGTCATTCTTCCGCGTGCTATTATCGATTCCGCTAAGCTTTTCTATAATCGGACTATGCTTTTCCCTCATCCACGGCGCTCAACGACTCAACCCCATTTATGGTTTCCTATACAGAAATCTGAAAAACCACCCCCGGAACCACTTAATATGTCCCGCCCGCTCCATTCATACGTTTTGACATGTCCTCGCCATTCTATGCCAGATATATATTTTATGTCATTTTTTTGGCCAGTAAAAAGTTGACGAACAACATCGTTAAAGCCACGCACGTATAGCCCGTATATAATGCTCGACCCCGTGTTTTCACACAACAGTCATCCACACACTCGAAAACACCCATATTTTCAAACATATTTTCAACGCTCGAGGCTTAAACATCATTTGCCAATAGAATTTGTCCTCAACGGCCTACTTTAGTCAGCCATTTTCCCTACATCCATGTATTTATTCCCTGTTCTTGGGAAACCATCTCGGAAACTGCTTGGGACAGAACGGCATGGGAAGAGGTGCGTTTGAAAAGTTCGTGGCCTGTACAACGTGTTGCTTGAACCTGCTTTAGGACACGAAGTTTTCAAACAAAAGTATAGTCAAAATGTAATTTGTTAACTTTCTTTTGTATAATATGCAGTATAATCGTGTTCACTTGATTCACTAAATTTGTGTAAAAAATGTAACGATACAAGACATAAATATATAAGGACATAAAGAACACAAATACAAAGAAACTTTGAAGCAATTAAGGGCCATTCAAAAAGGACATCCCTGAAATTCCTTCATAAATTGGCCTCCCCCACCCCCTGTTCACATTGTGTCCATTTTAGTCCAGCCCCCCAACCCCTCTCCCCTCATGGACGACCGTAAACGTTTTTGACAAGTACGAAACGTCCAGAAAATTTGCTGGAACGTGCAAAGGCCCATCCTATAAATTTCCGAGCACCCGCATCGCTACCAAATCCACCCCATTTTTCCAGATTTTTCTGAGTAACGAAAATTCCCTGACTTCGAAGGGAAATTTCAGCATAAAATTGGTGTTTAGCACAAAGTTAAGCATAAATCCCGACTTTCCCGAGGTTTTAAAATTTCAATTTACATTTGGGAATGGGGACACATTTCTTTTAGTGTCCCTTTTCCACTGACCTTGAAAAAGTACCAGAAAATCCAAAAAACAGAAAAATACCACCCTTAGTGGACGTCCATAATGGCTTTCCCCCTCCCCCTCTGGAGGACGTCCTCTTTCAATGTCCTTCTAAGGTAAGCACTTTGAAGCACTACAAATTAACTTTGTTTTCATACTCCTAAAGGGATTTTCCATATTACTGATAACTACAAATTATTTGCTCGACAAGTAAAAAAAAATGACTTACCACTATACATGTAGTAGCAAAATCGTTCTCAAGTATGTATAGATGTATTACATAGGTAAATGAAACTTCCAAAAGTTCTTCCATCTTGTAAAGGTTATCAGCACAGACGATCACCTTTGAACTTATTTATTGGCAATCTAATAACCACTCTTCATTATCGTTTTCGTGGAATTGCTCGCTTTTGTGATTAGGGTCGTTGAGCAAATAAACATTATACGTGCAAGACAATGGGCTCCGAAGCGAGGACTTTGTGCTTGTTGTAACGAAATTACAGATATTCCCAAATGGGCGAACATGGAAAGGATAATGTAATCCTTAACGAATACTGCGGAAATACATCGATGTAACAACCAACAGATATAACTCGGTAGAAAGTTGCTCAAAGTTCCTTGAAACAAATGACTCAAAATGGTTTGACATGGTTTTCTTCCAGCCCTCCATTTTGGTCAAAAATGTCCAAAACATCCAAAATTTATACAAATATGATATGATGGATCACGTGAAATTTGGTCTCAAATCATTCAACTTCGATTGTTGCATTGGGGGTACAGTATCATTGATTACAATTGTTTTTCCATGTTTGGTGCACCCTGTAGAAGCATGCAGTTGCTTATTAAAATAATAAGTGATCGGTTCGTTTCTGAGTTCATTTCGTTCAGGGTCATTCGAGCATTAATTGTTAGTGTGCCTTCCAGGCTTTTATTCATTATATTCGCCCTTCTAGTCAATATGAGCAAATATATAATAAATATACGCAGAATGAGATTGAGCTTCTTTGATTAAACCAATCGATGGGCGATGCGATGTTGACGAAGAAACTTATTTGTGCAAGAAATATAGACAACGTTCGGCATTTCATATCGAATCTTAGGGGCAACTGCCTAAATAAATTATTTCATAGACAAAAGATTCACCGTTATGCCTACAGATGCAATTAGCAATAACATTCAACTAAAGTATAAACCGCAATGGGTCCAAAAATAATGGTTGATAGGATACAAAGGGGCCCCACCCACAGCTACTCATCATTTCATTTTTCTAAGAAATAAATGTTTTCACAAACTGTATTTTGCGAAACAAATGCATGTTAAAAACTACATTGTTTAGCTACCAAAAACTCATTAACATTGTCTAATGCTTAACTGGCCCTATTTCGTCAGAGGTCCACTTGTTGAGGCATATCCTGGTCAGTCCATAACTGGATAGTAATAAGTAGTTAATTGTGCAGAATATGTTCTACACATATGTTTATATAGTGAATTTAAGAAAATAAAGAAATGAACTTTCTAGAAATTTGCAAGTGCAAGGGGAATTTCTATTAAAAATGTCATATTCTTCAGCAATTACAATAAGTTATATCGTGTTACAATTTAGTGCTGAATAGGCACTTATGTGGAATATATAATACAAATATATAAAGTAAATTCTAGAAAATAAACAACAGAACTTTCTACATAGCAACATTGTAGCAACTGTAAGTGCTGAGTTGGGAAATTTTTATTACAAATTCCACGCTGTTTATAATTATTATTAAGGGCTGGTTGCACCAATAAAGTTTAAGCTAAACCTAAGGTTAACCATGAGTTAACTAGGAAAAGCATTGCACCAAAGGAAGTTAACAGTTGACCATTGGTTAACTTGAAGAAAACCAATGAGGCTTACCCTGAGGTTAACTCGTGGTTTTATTTAACCTCAGGTTAGCTAACCTTTTATTTAACCTTTGTTGGTGCAACCGGCCCTTAGTAATTACAATAAGTTATATTGTGTTGCTAATTAGTGCACGCATTATAAAATAAGTAATTCCTATTCACATGCCTATAACTTCTAATTATAGTTAGTCTCCTACTAACTACAACATATATTGAGCACACCCTTACATGTGCAAGATGGCAGTAAAAGAGTCAAGTTTTTAAGAAGTTTTTATACATGTAAGTGCTTTTTGTTTTAGTTTGAAATTTCTATATGTGCACATGTTCATTATGCAAACTTTTGCAAATATTGAGATAATTTCGGACAACCGGATAAATAAACAAAGGCTTCAAAGGATTTCGCCAACTGGAAATTGTAATGGCAGCAATATTTTTCATATCATACAAGTATATCGTCGAATGCTTGGAGCTATTTGAAATTCTACGAGCATTTGCATGTATGTATTTATTCCTATAAACAGTACGATATGCGTATATAGGGCGTGCATTCCCTAAGGATGTCTTCCATTTGAGGAAGTTATGTTGACTCAAGAAGTTGCATTTGGTATTATAAAAGAATTCATAACTTATTTGACTAGGAGCTATATAGCAACAAAACTGGAAAGGCGAAATCTATTCACAAATTTCAACAGTTTTTGCCCATCAAATACACAGTTGAAGTACGTGCATCGCGTTTCCTACACGAATACATAAAGCAACAATTTTGTATATGCAATTTTTCTTTCATGAAATCGGATTGCGATGAAAAAAAATCAATAAATGGCATACAGTTTTTCTGCTATTTTTATTAAATTGCACTTTTGTAAGTCAATCTTTTTTATTTGTACTACATTATTGACAATACAACATAAATCTGAAGTTTTTTCCTTCATTTTTTTGTAGTTGAAAAAAACATTTTCCCTCGTTGTCACTATACTTAACGGAGGTGGACCGGGGGATGAAGGGAGAAAAATAATGGGTTTCCTTGGTTACACATACAAAACTTTCAAACTATAAAATTTATATTTGAATTTCTCGCTCCCACGAGGCTCAATATTTGAGTTTCCACGTCAATTTTCCTACTCCAAAAAAAACGATCACGTGGATATGTAATGGCGGTGTTTACGAGCACCAATATTTAAGTGATTCACTAAGCGTCATAATAATACGCCAATAACTTTGAATAAACAGCCGGGTATTTTGTATAGCATATAGCTATTACAGACCAACTTATATTTATGAACAAAAAATTATTATATATCAGGAATTTTTTATGTCTAGGTGAGAATTTCTCCTTTGAGAATAAGCTGTGAAACTGCTTATTTTTTAAGTTGTGTGTGTATTTCTTAAATTGTAAACTAATAAGGTGAAAGCTATGTCTATATTTCTTTGTAAATTCGAATCATGTCTTTTTTTAGAATTAAACACTAAACATGTGAAAAAGCATTAGTTTGAATAAACGAGAGGGAAAAATACCACAAAAACTAATACGTGACTAGTTTATTTTACAAATAACAACTACTTAAACTATGGTACATATACAAACGAGGATAAATAAGTAACCCAGCATTGATATAATTTCTATTACAACATTTTCATGGGTACAATTTTTGCAAACCCACGAAGACGTCGTCATGTTGGCATGATGGGTTTTTTTTTAATCTAAAATAATTTCATTGAATTACCCAACAGTGAAGGCATTGAAATTTCATCACTGTCATGATATCATAGCATTTTGCATTATTGTTCACGCTTCGTTGCGTCACGGCTAATTGAAAGCGTGTTTCGGTGCGAATTTTTTTTCATAAAAAAAGCAGACTTAATCGATAAGCTAAGCATTTTTAATACGATTCATTATAGATTGGCAAATATGTCTTTTATCCAATGACACGACGCAGCGTTTTGAATAGGATTAGAAATCTCCATTGAACGAGACATAAATTGAAATATAGCTCTTGAAACATATTGGATCTTTTATGTAGCCACACAATGACGAGGCGGAACACAAACACAGCCGTCAACAGAATGACACACGTCATACGAGGACCGATCCACAGGTTCCACGACACATACCGAAACATGTATGGATTGATCAAACATTACATTCCCTTTTTACAAGCCTTTTTTCTTTTTTAATTTGTGTAGTTAGTATTGAAGTTTAGTCTTGAAAAGTAATATTTTTTTACTAAAATCTTCATTTTTCCACCTAATCATCATTTATTATTTATTTTAGCATAAATTATGAGATTTAAATGTTAAACCTGATCAACCTCATGACCCATTCAGTTTATACCTCCATATGGCAACTGTAACCAAAATTATCTAAAATTGTGTTACTGGGATTGGCCAATCTCCGGTAGTCTTTCAGTTAGTTAGGGCCGGTTGCACCAACAGAGGTTAAGAATAACCTACGGTTAACCTGATGTATAACACCAGGTTAACCCACCTTTGCATTGCACAAGCATGGGTTAGGAAAAAATGGAGAGAAAGGCTTGTTCTTTTTTTTCGTCCTCCATTTTGTTTTTGCAGGTTAAACATGGGTTCCATAACCAGGAGGACATTTTATAAAGGGCTATTTAGTGCAACACAAACATCTAACCTGTAGGGTTAACCTCGAGTTATATTTTAAACCGAGTTTAGTAAACCTTAGATTTTAACCTCGGTTGGTGCAACCGGCCCTTAGATACAGTGATTATTAATTCAATCTAGTGGCCAAATTTAAATCAATGTTAATCTAACTTGTAAGCCAAGAAGAGTGGTGCATTTTCACTTACATTCCTGGCGGACATTCCAACAGAAGGGCACAAAACTAAGCCAGTGATATGTAATGTGATGTACCAATTAACTAGATAGATACTATACAACAGTATTAACTGTCTAATTAGGCTTTAAAATATTAATTCTAAATTCGCGATAGTGACAATCCAATTCAAATTTTTCATGTAAATACTGCAAATTTCCTCCCTTTCGTTAGCATGACAGTGCTATTTCTACATCCTTTCAGATGTGCCCTTTTTATATATCGATATATATATACGTGACAGTAATCAATTTTTTCTTCTTTAAATTGTGTTAGATTGTCACCTAATCTTCATTTTAGCTGCGTATCGAATTGAACTTTCAATATGTATAACTTCACCTTTTCAGCAATTTTTCTCACTGCTCATGGTTGTTCCCCCCTCTCGCCACCCCCTGGGTCCCCTCCACCCGTTTATACGTGGATTCAGCGTGCATAATATGCACATTTCGGAGCGATAGATGGCATTTTTTTTCAATTCTTTTTTTGTAAACCATTGGGGAAAATATGAGCTGTAACGTGTCATTGTGATATACAGACAAGTGTCACACCAACACGAAGAATGGGGAAACACATCTATGGCGGAATATGGTTTTTAAATAGAATAACATACTTTTTCTATTACTTTTTTATCAAGTCGACGTAGACGCGACTAAGGCCTCTCATATATTTACTTTTGCGCGGCTTTGAGTGAAAAAATCTATTTCTATTATGTATATTTCAAACCATTTTGACGTTATTTTTCACCGTGCATGTCATCATAAAAGGGAAGATGGAATATATATGGATCTTGGAAAGTCAACCGAAACGCAAAAGAAAAAAAAAAAACATACGCATCTCTCAAATGCGAATAATTCTTCAATTTCAATGTTTTCCGATACAATTCGCTCATGTATTCTCCAAACAGGAGACAGAAATTGCATATATAGCACAATGTGCATGTTACGAGGTGAAAATGTGCCATATACTCACCGATGGGATTGATGGAGTATTGTACAAGTTTTACATTTAACCATATATACGTTTTGCACTATTATCGATTGAAACGCCAACTAATAACATGCAATTTCATATTAATTTAAATACGAAATCACAGAATATTACCAACTGATTACATATTTGAAAATAAAGATTTCGTTCTGTTAAACCTAATTCGTGAGAAGAACTAAGATATCCACAAACCAACTGATTAAGATTTAACTTAAGTATGCATCACGAGGACAACTTTAGTATTTAAGTTCTAGCAGCACATTAGCCATGCATATTTCCAACTTCAAAACAGCTAAAACACTTTTGTTTTTCCAAAGAAACATTAGGAATACTTTTGACAACAGTTCTAATTTTTAATTCTTGGCAGTCATCGATTTTTCAATTTTCAAATTCAGTGGAATAATTTAAAAACGAAATCACAGATTATTATCAACTGATCACATATTTGAAAATAAAGATGTCGTTCTGCTAAACCTAATTCATGAGAAGAACTAAGATATCCACAAAGCAACTGATTAAGATTTAACTCAAGTACGCATCACGAGGACAACTTTAGCATTTAAGTTCTAGCAGCACATTAGCCATATTCCCAACTTCAAAACAGCTAAAACACTTTTGTTTTTCCAAAGAAACATTAGGAATACTCTTCACAACAGTACTAATTTTTAATTCTTGGCAGTCATCAATTTTCCAATTTCAAATTCAACGAAAAAAAAAAAAAAGATAGCCCACTTACGAAAAACGTAAAATAAAAAATAAAAAAAAGTGGCAAAAAAATTACACAAGTGTTGAAAGCTTCGGTTAAGGGCCCATATAATGCGGAATAATAAAACCCAAAAATTACGACCCGCATTTGCGAGAAAGTCGGTTCATAGCGATGGGAGCCGAGGCAATATGTATACGGTGGCATTAAAAGCTGGGAAGCTCATCCAATATATAAAGGCAGAATATGCAAAGACCCCGAACAAGCCCAACTCGGAGTAAAATAATTAATGAAGATATAGTGAAGATATAGTGGAAGACGAAAATCATAAAAACAACCATGCGGAGAAAGTAATGTTCAAATGTTCAGTTTATATACGAGTGGTGGCATTTTTATATCCCATTTCCATATCAGGAGATGGAAGAACAAAAAAGTGTAGTCGAACAAAGTAGTCTTGGGGTGGGGAGAGAAAAAGACCCACTCACTCTGATGCTTTCTAATAGTCAAAATCTCTCGAAGAAAATTGCGACGAATTAGATAGTTCGATGCAACTTGCATTTCTCGGGAGAATGCTTCTTTGGAAAATTAAAATTAAAAACCATAAAGAACGCCAGGCTCTCTGGAATCAAATCCTGTGATTACTTTTCATGAAATCAATCGGATAGTTTAATTGTATTCTTTTCGTCTGAGAGGCTAAAGTTTCAGCTGGATTCTAATGACAGTGTCATTATCAAACTACTATGTCACTTTGGATTTTCAAAATATCTTCAATCAATGCTAATTCCGAAATCAAACTTCTGCTTTTTTAAAAAATGTATAACATATTGGAAATTTGCAGCGCCATCTATGATGCATTCTTGGCAACTTTTAAGCACTCAGGATTTCGAACGGATTATAAACAATGATTTAGTAAACATATGGAAACATTTTGCATGAAATATTATAGCTAACAATCGTTCTCACACACACACATGCAAAAATAACATGCAATTGGGTATTTAGAATGACAAATCAGTCAAAAATTACTTGACATTATATGGATGTCCAAATTTATGGTTCAATTTTCAATCTTTACATATCATCACAAAATCTCACAACATTATTGTCCCCTAATTAAAAATAAATAAACAGGGGAATTCTATCAAAATTTATACAAGAATATGGGGTTAGAATGACGTTAAAATCCACAAATCGATGTACTACTCATCGATGATCAATGTCTGTATTGTGCATGTTATGTAAAAGTTCCCACATTATGACAAAAATCAAGACTAGTTGTGAAAATTTTGTTTTAACAACTTTTCTCTTCCAGAAGCCACAAAGTAACATGCTCACAAAATAAACACAAATCTTATTTTGTTAGAACAAAAATGGCGTATCACTAAGTTTCTCTCTGGTTGGTGACGTCAATCAAGTATGGCTTAATCAGCAAGGCTAACTGTTGTACGAATTAAATCTTACCAAGAGGCCAATTAATTGAAATTTGTAGTGCAAAAAAACGCCCCGTTCTTTATTGAAAAGTGGAATAAAATAAGGATAAGCAATTTGCAATATATAAGCCATTTTCTCGACGTTTTCCAATAAATCCCTCCACATTTGCAATGGCCCCAGCGCATCCAACGTGGGCACACGCATACGTATACAAGTATATCTTTTTAAAACCTTCAACTCATTAACAATCCTCTATTACTACCATGAATAATTATGTCGTAGATTCAAAACCTGAAGAGATTATACACATAAATATCTTTTTGTTCCCCAAGTTATCCTCTTAGTGAAGTCATTTTTCGATGCTGTTTCAAATGCACGTATACATATCTTTCGTATAGGACAAGAGAAGAATTTTTTTATCGTTTTCTCCTTCGCAGTAATTTACTAGATTTGTATATGGCTGCTCACTGTAACATCTATTCCATTCTAAATCATCATTAATTGCGTGCAAAAACTACACCCAAATTACTCTACCAATTCCCAGAGTGAATTTGCAAGGCAACTCAAACTTATTCACGGTAGATGATAATATAAGACTTGCCTTAACAGCAAGAACCTATATACTAAATTCAAAAAACGAAATGATGGTAAGAAGACATTTTTTTCTCAAGAATTTGGAAATTTTAAAGTTCATATAATCACTTAAAGGACACTTTAAACTGTGAGTCATAAAAAAGTAGAACCCAATAAAAAAATCACAACTTTGTGAAAAATGCATGCGTACATTTAAATGAAATTTTTTACTTGCATAGAACAATAGTGTAGGAACAAAAACTTTTTCAGGACATTCGACAAATCTCGGATTTTTTTCATTTTTTAATAAGACGGTGCGCCCTCTCACCGTGCTCGAGAAACAGTTGAATTGCCCAACCACTGGCCACCAACAGTCCAGACTTGAATCCAGTGAACTTGAAAATGTGAGTATAAGGTCTCTAGGAAATGGTTTACAAATCGAAGACTTGAGACTACGAATTAAGAAAACTTGGATTGAACTCGGCTAATCGATTCGTCAATCAAATAATGGCGCGTTAGACTCCTGGCTTGTGTGTAAAAGCCACCGGAGAACATTTTGAGCACATTTTATAATTATTTTTTGTTCCTACACTATTGTTCTATATAAGTGCCAAATTTCATTTAAATAGAAACATTTTTCATGAAGTTGTGATTATTTTTATTGGGTTCTACTTTTTTATGAATCACAGTGTAGAAAACGTACATAGTATTTCATGTAATTATTGTTTCAACAAGCGATAAGCTGTGATAGAAACTAATGGATTAAATAAAGAATCCCCTTCTCTATGAATTGTCATCATACAGCATATTGTGCCGTATGCATGACCACGGATTACATTAAGGCCGTGATTCATATTCAAATGCTGGACCTTTTGCATAGTAAACGTTACCGCAAGTTTCGAATAGTTGAAATGGTTGACACTATAAATGTTTTGTCATCCTGCGAGAATGCTAGGAATTCATAAAACTCGTGGCAACCAAATACCTCTCGTCACTTTTCACACCATCAGGGCACGTATGTTTTATGAAATTGAGTAGCCATTATTACAGTCCTCCTGAACCCATATACCATATATATGTGGAGAGAAGCAGGATAATATTGGGGAAAGAGGGGGGCCGCATTTTCAGATGCAAATACCATCGCAGATGTATCAACTGACAGTTGTCCAACCACAACCCTTTGAAGCTCCAAAATTATAAACAATTATAACAAAAGTGAGAATATGTCCACAGTATTGATGACTGTACAATGTTCTAGCCTCAACGATCAATGATTCTTGTATACAAGAGAATCAGCAAATTTGAGAAATATTTACCAACTCCAACAAATGTGGTCAAAGCTTTCGATAAAAGGCAAAGTAGAATTGTGATATTAGTAAATGATTCAGAAGGATTATTGACAATGTACGAAATTTATATAATACTTTTTTCAAAACATCAGAAAAATTAACATGCTCCATGGTGAGTTATTCAGTATATGAATCAGTTGGTGATGGTACAATTTAGTATATACCATCTTTAGAAATTCAAGAAAACTTAAGGTTTTATTGAATTTAAGTACTTAAAAAAAAGAGGATATGAATAGTAAAGCGATATTTTTACAGAAATTGAACGAGATTCAAGGATTTAAATCCGGGTGAACAACCATTAACATTGTTATCGAGATGTAACATCGTTATCAAAATGTAGTCAAAAATTCTCTTACAATTTAGCACTATGCTGAGAGTTATAATACTTAGCTTTATGATTTATTTTCGAAAAGTTTTAACAAGATTTAGAAGACACAGCTGCCCACGAAGAGAAAATTTGGTAAATTTATTGATATTTGGATTAATGATAGTGTGTTGTTATCATACGACACTTTTTTCTACGGAACTGTCTTTCTGTTTGACTCGGGATTCGACAATTTTATTTAAAAAGACAAGAGGCAGCGATATCAGACAAACACATTCAAAATTTGGTCAAAACCGAAAATAAAATCATTTGAGTGTTTTTTTCCCTCCTTTTCTTCTGTCGTCTTTCCTCACACGTATAATCTTCCTTTTCCCCGGATCTCAATCTCAAGGAATCTCAATTGTCAGTATTGATTACTGATCCATTTTGTCAGATATTTCTGCGCCCATCAAAGTTGGAAGGTAATCACATCTGTCAGGATATCCTAACCATAAAAGCTATCACAAACATGAGCAAAGCAAATAAATATCTCTGCTTCTTGTCTTTAGATTTGGGCACGTAGAACGGGTCAAACAGAGGCTTTTATGCTGGAAATTTCCTTAAGCGCATCTTGCCAATCACGTCACTTTTACAGCGTTATTTTATCATCGATTCTATCGTTGATAAGTACAAAAATGCAACGTGTTCAGCTAGAAAATCGCATATCGATATATATATATATATATTCGCCTTAAAATACATCGAGTATACATGTCTTTGAACGTTTTCCCCCCAAGCATTCCAAGAAAAAACTAAAAAAAATCAATTCTTCCTACCTTTTCAAAACTATACCAGGTGACAAAATGCATCGTTGAAAATATTTTAGATCCTATATAAACTACACCTTCTGCTACAATTAAATAATCCTAAAATTTAAAAAAATAAAAAATCCAGGATAAGCCACAAATGGACGTTTAATAATCATCAGACTACCAAATTTTGATTAAAAATAAATCATTATTTTAATTTTCACTTCTACACCATAAAAAGAAAACAAACCTTTCAAAACCTTTTCAAAACTATACCAGGTGACAAAATGCATCGTTGAAAATATTTTAGATCCTATATAAACTACACCTTCTGC
>JAQGAE010001416.1:0-23251 GCA_034696685.1 Julus scandinavius
TTTCATCCGGAATGCGCGAGTGATTGTTGATCGTTGATTGTGCGCCACTTTCGTCCAGTGTGAAACAGGCATAAAGGCAGTTGCAAACTGAGCGACTTTCGCTCATAAATCACTAAAATTCGTCTGCTAACGCAGGAAGTGGAAGCTCGCATATTCGCACTTGGTAGTGCGCCCAGCTCACATGACGTCATCACAAGTTGTCTGGCCATTTTTGTTTAATTCGTCTGCTAGTGACGTGCGTCACGTCATTGGCAGGAGCGCCGAACATTTATCCTTTTGTGATGTGCGCCAAGTGGGAAGAATTAGTACCAAATTTTGTGTGGAGTGAGCGGGCTCATGTTGCACGCTCATTGTGAGCTACTTTCGCTCAATCAAATCAATTCTCATGTGGACAACCATCTGAGAGTAGTCATCGATAGTAACTCGGGAGACCGTCTGAGAGTAGCCATCAGAAGTAACTCGCGAGAGTTACTTTTATCTGAGAAAGGCCATCATAAGGGCATTTTTGGCTACATTTTTGGCCAAGCTCTCGACAGCTGCTATCAGAGACAACTCTCGAAAAGTAACATGCGCCTTTTTGCAAGTGCTACAATGAGAACTGCTACAGAGGGCATCTCGAGAGTTTCTCACACCTGGAAACGCACCTTTTACATCAAGGAGGAGAACCTAAATAACGATTATAAATATTTCATACCCAGATTCTTCATGCTGATTTTATGTTTGAAATACCTAACAAGCTGTACAAATCTCTCTGTCTCGACGTCGGGTTAAGTCGATGAGAAAAGCAGAGAGTCGAGAGCTAAACTGGGAATGTGACACGTGTGTGTACATGTAGTAAGTATGTACAGCATGTGGCAGAAAGTCAAGGATTGGAGAGGGGGAAAAAAAGCAGTGAAACTTAAGGTATCAATAATTTATTATTTGTCTCTCTTTCTATTCATGATTTGCCCCTGCTGTTGGCATCGTGGAAATCTCACGAGTAAATGGTTTCACTCTCAGACACACTGGGACTAAAAAAAAAAAGACAACCGGGGAAAATATTCCTAGAATCCGTCATAAAAATAATGTGCTTCACACACACACAGGAAGAATGGAGAAGAAATACACCATTCATCTAACTTGAAAAGATATCAAATTATATATAAAAAAAATAATTACTTTCGCTTAATATCAATTTTGTCCCAAATATCATGTAGATTTTTTTAAAAAAATAAATGTCCATTTATCCATTTTATTTATCCTATTTCATCCATTTCAACAGATTTCAGCTAAATTTATTTTAAACTATACATTTTGGATAAATTGCAACCGTGTTTAACTAAATACTTATTAAATTTCAATAGAATTTTGATTAATTTTAAACTGATCAATTTACCAATACAATTTTTTGTGTGAAAACTGTTGAAATTTAATACAAAATTTTGTTGAAAACAGTTGAGTTTCGATTAAAGATAAAGTTTTGTTAAAAACAGTTAAAATTTAGTTAAAATGTAATAAAAAAAATTGTTGAAAACAGTTTCAATATAAAAAAAACTTGCTCAACTGTTTTCAGCATAGTTTTAATTAAATTTCAACTGTTTTGAACTAAATTTCAATTGATTCAAGTACATTAACTAGATTTCAACTCTAGGTTATAATTTAATTTGTGACCAGAGCTATTGTTTTGGGGACTCTCCATTTATATACTTTATGTTAAAAATGAAATGTTTCAAACAAATATTTAGAGAAATTTCGTAACTAACTACAGTATTATCAATTGAGAAGTACATTATATTCAAAAATATTAAACATGGGTAACAAATAACAAAAACACATTTTTAAAGCATTTTTATCTTTTTTTAAGCATTAATTGCCAGGATTAATTTCGTAAATCACGTTCAAATTCTCGTGTTTAAAGGGTTTCTAAATTCGCAGCCAGTCGTAATTTTAATGAGTTCACGTTAAGAATTTGAAAATCCCAAATTGAAAATTTCCAAGTGTGCGTAATAATAAGGGTTATTGCTTACTAAAAATGCATGTTTACGCCAGTGCATTAAATAAGGACTAGAGGCCCTTAGTAGAGGACGAAAAATTCCTCTTGATTAATTAGGAGATCGTAAATTTGTCGCTTCCAATCACGATACAAGAATTAAGGAGAAATCTCTCGAGGGAAAATCCCTAAAGCAAAATACAAAAGAATTGTTTTACACATTCTTCTTCAGCTGCTCGGGATTTTTTAAATATTTTCATCTAATGAATAATATTTCTGGAAAACAAATGAATGGGAATAAATAGAAGCAAAACTCAATTTAGACGAATGTATTTTTGCGGTGAATCGTAAAAGAGGGGAATTCCCCCTTAGGACTAGGGGGAAATTACCCTAATTATAATACTGAAAATGGGGGATGAAGAGCGGCACGTTAACAGAAAAAAATTGTATTCCGGATTATTGGGGCCATTTTGGGAATAATTAAAAAGTAGTGTCGAAACATTCTTAAATTAAAACACTTATGCGCTAAAAAAAATGTCATTTTAAAAAAAAGTATACTCGTAAATGGAGAGCCCATTAATAATTGCTCTGGTCACGGATTGGATTACAACCTAGAGTTGAAATCTACTAAATGTGACTTGAATCAGTTTAAATTTGAATGAACAAGGTTTAAATTTAATAAATATTCGGTTGAAAATTGTTGAAATTTATTGAAAAACAGTTGAAATTTAGCTGCAATTTAATTAAAAACAGTTGAAATTTAGCTGAAATTTATTTGAAAACAAGTTGGTTAAAATAGTTGAAATTTAGTTGAAATCATTCGAAAACAAATTGAAATTTAGTTAAAATGTTAGAGTTGAAAAGATATTAAGCTGAACATTTGCAGAAATCAATTAAAATAAATGAAATTTGTCCTAAAATTTGGAGAGCAATTTCACTAAATTAAGAACTAACTTCTCTTCATATTTCAACAGAAATTTACCAAAGCAGACTTCAAAAACGAAATTCAAGCACATTTCTTGAATTTCAAGGTAACTTATGGTGTCCAGTAAATTCTTTAAACAAAAATTCCAAGTATATTTCAAAGATAACGAGGATCATTCCTTACATTATCAATGACCCCTCTCCCAACTATTTACCAAACTATTCGAGCAAAAATCCCGACTTTAAGGTGTTAAAATTCAAGTATATTTCCTGATTTCCAAGTTAAGTACCCGATTGTAGCAAAAAAATCAGTTCACGAGACCCAAACGCAAAGTACGAAAGAAGAAGAAGAAGAAAGAAAAAAAGTAGATATTTGAAAGAAAAATTTGTGAGAATGATAAAAATGTGTGCTAGTAAATAAGGGGTAAATTGTGCGGGGATAATAACGCCATTTGCCCCCTTAAATTCCGTAAACCTCAGAGACGCTGTTACGCATAAAAGAGCAATAAAAAAAATACGGCGAGATGCCAGAAAGAAAAAAAAATAATAAAAGATGCAAAAATGTATCGTACAAAATACACACACACATTTTGAGATATGGAAAAATAGCACACACAAAAAAAAGATCAATTTATGCAACAAAAAAGTAGCATTTTTTGGCACAAAGAAATAGAAGATATTAGGTTTAATGCACGGTGTCCAATTGATACGACAAATACTAAATATCATCGCACTTAAGTAAAGTATAAAACGAGAACATCGATTTTTCAAATTCAAACTACCACAAAAACCAAAAAATTCAATGGTCAAAGTGCTTTGAAGTGGGCTAAAAAGTGAACTGTGAGAAGGAATGATAGTGTTTGGGTCAACATTATGAATTGTGCTTTCTTGAATAATGGGTTTTTTAAGTTAATATGGACAAAATTGAACTATATGATGGATATCTTAAACATGTATTTTGTATGAATATCCGATTTCTGTTAATATTAGCTAAATAGCTTTTTTTGGGGGGAAATAAACATACAAGTTTAACTTACTCAAAATAAAGTTTCTAGTAAACTAATAGTACGTTGCGTGAATTTGGTATAGTTTTGATTTACAACCTTGTTTATGGCAAGTTATGACCTAATATAGTTCATTTAAGTTAGACTTTGTATGACCAGTGCTCTAATGCACTTTTGTAATGCCATGTGTGCACGAGTACGCCTTTATAGAACATAAGTTCAAGTACGCTTGTGTACGACTATGTGAGCGTGATCTCTCTACTGATTTTAGAGGGCGCTGTTGTAAGTGATCTTACATTTTTTCATGATGGTAACAATGAAGGTACAATCATGCTGAATTATTCATAAGTTTCAATTAATCACTTTTGCGTAACCCAAGATTTAGTCGCCCTCTTCATTCATAAATTCCGTAATGTAATCCTGGATTAACATAATTTCATGTTTGTGCACGCTTTAGAATTCCATTTTTCAGCACGCTTTGGAATTCTATTTTTCAGCATGCTTTGGAATTTTATTTTTAAGCATGCTTTGGAATTCCTTTTTTTTTTGCACGCTTTGGAATTCTATTTTTTTTTTGCACGCTTTGGAATTCTATTTTTCAACATGCTTTGGAATTCTATTTTTCAGCACACTTTGGAATTCCATTTTTTCGCACGTATTGGAATTCCATTTTTCAGCAAGCTTTGGAATTCTATTTTTAAGCATGCTTTGGAATTCTATTTTTCAACACGCATTGGAATTCTATTTTTCAGCACGCTTTGAAATTCTATTTTTAAGCACGCTTTGGAATTCTATTTTTCAGCACTCTTTGGAATTCTATTTTTCAGCACGCTTTGGAATTCTATTTTTAAGCATGCTTTGGAATTCTATTTTTAAGCATGCTTTGGAATTCTATTTTTCAACACGCATTGGAATTCTATTTTTCAGCACGCTTTGAAATTCTATTTTTAAGCATGCTTTGGAATTCTATTTTTCAGCACGCTTTGGAATGCTATTTATTCAGAATATTGCCATGGTATTATTCTTCACCCAAGGTAAGTCTATATCATCTACAATACCCAATACATACAGTGTTTATAAGATATGGCCAACTAAGGCACATATCTGGAACACCATGAGCCAGCCATTATTGGCGAAAAGTTATATATGGTCCATGAATATCCTAAACATACGTTTTTTTCCATTCGGGAGTGTACTACAACGTGATTATAAATAATAACGACGACGACGACGACTCATTAAAGAGTATGTTTTATGGACAGCCCCTGCGGTGCATTATAAAACAGAGGGTATTTTTCCACAGGGTGTAATAATATAGATGTAGTGAAGAAGAATAAAAAAGGAAGGTGCGACATGTCGAGGAAACCAACAAGCGACAAAAACTTAGTGAAATCAATCATATGAAATAAATGACGTCGTTAAAAATTAATAATGCCATCCATCGTCAACAGAAATGACAATTTAAGAAGGAAAAGGGGCGAAAAGTCCTTAAATCACAGCCTAGTATATTTTGGCAGGCACCTAGCGACACCTTTATATAGAAACAAAAGGCCATGGAACTAACCATGAAAACATAAGCAAAGATTTCTTGAAAAATAACATGAAAAACCTAATTTTTTCTAGTTTTAAAATATAAAAAAAATTGTTAAAGCAAATACATCAGAGAGCACATTTTTCAGAAACTAAAACATCGTCAAAAAATGCCAAGAATTCAAAGAATTTGTGTGAGTTTTTTTGCGTAGAAAAAAAAAGCAAAGAAATCCACAAAAAAACCTACAATTTAACTCGTAATCCATTTATCATATGTTTCTTAAAAACAGGTGTAAAAAACGTATTTTCTTCACCACTAAAGACCATTTTTTCAGAGATTGGTCACTACTATAGATGTTGTGTCACGATTAGTAAACCTGTTACAAATTAAACTTTTTCTTTGAAAATAAAAAAAAGGATTTTTCCGTTTGTAGTCCATTTTCGTTTCATTTCAAATTCTCTACTCGAATCCCGTGGGATTTTTGTCCAAAAAGAGCTTTTGGACCTATTTAAAGTACGAATACTTAAGAATTGGAGAGTAAATACTGTAGGGAATTTTTTTTTTTGGAAGGGGAAAATAACTCTATTTATTACCACCGAATAAAAGCCAAGTCTTTTGAGACACGGACACATTTTTAGCTCTTTTTCTGGTGATAACATTTCCAAGGCAAACTGATAGTGACAGCTAGTCCTGATCTGGGACCATCTCGGTGTCAAGATATGGCTCAATAAATGGATTTTCAAAAGAAAAATCACGATATGGTTTTGAAAGAACATTCGGATTTCAGACACACACAAAAATACCACATTTTCATCTATAGTGACCAAAGAAATCTGGAAACGCATTTACAACACGGGTGTCATGGATTTAAATATCAACAATTTGTCATTGTTTGATATACTGAAAATACACGTAGTTATAGTGCTTGATTTTACTTTATTAATTTAATACAACATCCTTATAGGGTGTTAGTTAGAGATCATAAATATTTAAAATATAAATTTAAACTTGTACTGCCCCTTGAAGGTATGATTCCTACGTATACAGACGTGCATGTAATGATTGCCGCCCTTTAGGGGCAGAAATGAATGAGTCATAAAATAGTAGAACCCAATAAAAAAATCACATCTCGGTTGAAAACTTGGTATAATAAAAAAGAAATTAATAATATGGGACATGGATATTAAATACATCCAATTTCGTCATGTTTGCTATACAGTATACACCATGTCTCAACAACAACAAAATTAATAAACATATGGTCCTTTAACCAAGTTAAATACATTGATTTAGTTAAAATTTAACACAAAAGAACATGTTTCATATAAAAAAGAAAACATGTACATAACAAGAAGAATATTTCGACTTTAGTGTTTTTGTAGCATCTTTGACTTGCTGTTAAAAGCAGGAAAACAAGACGACGTCATTCCGTTATTTTAAGTTTGTTACATAAAATTAAAGTTGCCCAAGGACACACACGAGTGAAAACAGAAATGTACATAATGTAACATCTTCTGCAAAAAGGTTCAATATTATTAAAGGTTAATCAAACAATATCAGTTGAACCCTGCAGTGATGGATTTCAAAATGCAAAAGTACGCTAATGAATTTCAGTATCCGAGACCTTTCTATTTAGCCTAAGGGTTTTTTCCCCCGACAAATAAATTCACAAAACCCAACTTTTTGATTACAATAACAAAAATCAATAAGATGGAAAAACACGAAGGCATATTTCCGAAACGAATGGGACTATTAATAATATGTTACTCTAATAAAGTACGAATGGCTTTTGGGGGCAAATATATACATACGAGACATGAAAATCATCATCATCATCATAGTGATGAACAAAATATTTAAATCTATATTGAAATATTACGAGAGGAAACGGATATATAACTAATAAATATAAAAAATACATTTCATAGTTTTGAATGGATAAAATCATAATAAGAAGTTTCGTAGTTTCGATTCAAAGTTTCAAATATCAAAATTTATCTCAAAATGTATATTCAAAAAATGTGGGTCGGGAAAATTAACAACTATAAAACATCTATTTAAACTTGGTGTATCCAAAATTTAATATTACAAAAATTAAGAGTCATACAAATTTGATAATTATTTTACAAAAATAATCAGTGATGGATTTTTTTTTGCATAAAAACCGAATCAATTTAAAATATTAAAATTAATCTACAATTTAATATTACAAAAAAAATCATTGATGGATTTTTTGGCATAAAAACTGAATCAATTTAAAATATTAAAATTAATCCAAAATTTAATACTACAAAAATTAAGTCGTACAAATTTGAATTTTTTTGAAAACTAAAAAACGTATATTAAAACCTGATAACAATTTTTTTAAATAATCAGTGATGGCATTCTTTTATTGTATAAAAATCTATTCCACTTTTTGAAAACATTAAAATACTTTTAAATAATTTTTATATCTCGAGTACTCGAGAAATTACGGTATCAAAACCTAATAATATTTCACCAACAATTGAGCTATTTTCACTGAAACCAGGTTTGAAAACTTGGGTAGTAATCCAAGTAACAAACAATCGATATGTATCGTTGAAGATGGACAATGGTCAATTGTATAAGTTGGGATGAAATTGTGGATCATGTAGTGTCAAAAGAGGCGAATGGTGAAGCTGCATTACTAGTATTTTCCTTTTATTTCATTAACTCCGGGCACAAATGCGTAGCAATACAGGGCCTTTAATGTCCACCATCTTCGGATGGACACTGGTCAGAAATTGCCTTCATCAACTTTTAAGTGCCTCCTAAACATTAAGCGGCCGCTACTACAGCTACTACGTCTAACTAAATGGCTAAAAGGGGGATCCGCAGGAGCACTTTCAGCAAATAACTTAAGGAACACCCATTTTATTTCTATCGTGTGTGTCTTAAAGGATTCGAGCCCAAAGTCAGACAGGGTTCATCCACGATGTCATCTTTTTTTTTAGTTTTACTTTTATGTGCTCAATTTGCGGATTTATTAGCACCAAACAGATGGCGCCACAGTAATGCATGCATAATACAAGAGTGAGAAACTCACTAGTTGTATCTACAAATTAACAAATTTAAAAACAAAAAAATAATCTACCCTGGTGAAAAAAAAAACAATAGAGATTTCTATTGGTATCAATAGAAAAATTCAATTAGTTTTATTGATTTCAATTGTTTTCTATTGTTCAGTCAATACAGCTAAACCATAGAAGTCAATACATGAACCATAGAAAACAATTAAAATCAATAAAGTGTCCAAATAACAATAGAAATCTCTATTGGTTTCTATTGTTTATTCCACCAGGGTAATCAAATAGATTTGTATTTGTTAAATTTATTGATCAGCCTTTTTATAAATAAATCAAAGTAATATATGTCTCGAATGATGCTTGTCACATACATAAAAATTAATATTTGATGTAAAAATCAGTGTATTTACATTAAATAAAGGAGGATGATAAAAAAAAACAAAAAAAAAAAGCTGCCCCTTAATAATGGCAATCACTGCGAACAGCAAAGCAGTGTTGGGAAACATGATTACAGGGGCAAAATAAATGTATTGTTATTTTCATAAAGGTAGTATTACCAATGTAAATGTACTAACTATTCGGTTATTGAGTTTTATAACTAGAATTTGTAGATATACATATTACATATATGCTCAAATTTAATGTAAAATTAAGAAAATATCAGGAAATTTGAAAATTTAATTTCTAAGGAGAATCAATTTAAAAGATCATTTTAGAAAATCTAAGAAACATGTTTTTAAGAAAAACCTCAACGCAGAACTACTCATCGAAGAATATTCATGATGTATGCCTATTTCTGAGTCACTCTGTATATTACACGGATGCTCAAAAGTTGAGTAATAATAAAAAATGGCCGTAAAATTTGTATATTTCATTTTTAAGGAGAATCACTTTAAAAGATAATATCGTAAAAGCTAAAAACATGATTTTACGAAAATGTTCAACCTAAAACTACTCATCGAACAACATTCATGATGTATATCTATTTCTGGCTCACTATGTATATTACACGGATGCTCAAAAGTGCTTTTATGTACACATAATTGTGTTTCTCCTTATTAATCTTACATCACGTAATCCTTACAAAACAGGCAATAAAATATGGAGACACACAATAATAATTAGATAAACCTAACGAAATAAAGGTCCTTCTGCTTTTTTCAAAGATTCGTCATATTTATTTTTTGCCATAAAATTAAGTGCAATATTTTATATGTAGCTCGTAAAATTCCCTCGAATTCAAGATCCTCAAATCGTAAAATATTTATCTTCTAAACGTGTTTTCAAAACCTGCATTTAATGTTAAAAATTAGATGTTGATAACCCTGACATAATTTCATAAATTTTTGCTGGAAACCAAATCGTGGAATTTTGACACAATGAAACTTCTTTTTCATCTTTCTTGGCCCTTTATCCACCACGATGTCCCATTTTAGATTTTTAAAAAACAAGGTTGTGTATCGACTAGGTTTTCGTCTTTAATTAGCGTCATAACTGCCCCCTTAAGACACATCCTCGTATCTTTTAGTAGTCGGGAATAAAAAAAAAAAAAAGCTTAGAGTGTACAAAAATACAAAGTTTTCGTTAATTGGAATGTTAATGATATGAGAAGGGCCTCTCTTCGCAGTCGTTATGCTTCGTAATGAGGCCCATAAGCTATGCTGATATGCTTTAATGTATCCTCTGAATATTTCAAATTGACGACTTTTATTACCCCAGACAAGCCTTAATCATGGATTTCTGATCAGTCTAATTAACTGGAGAGAGGGTTAAAAAGCCAATTGCCAAAGACCTGCACTTTTTTTATGCCAAAACTCCCGGTTTCTCCTCCTCCTCCTCCATCAGGAGGAAACCCTGCTTTTTTAATATGAATAAACAGTCGTAAAAACCAACTTATAGAGAGAGAGAGAGAGAGGAGCTCATAAAAGCTGCACTGTGTTATATTTTCGTATATGGAAAACGTTATCAGGAAATATTATTTGGATTATCGATTTTAATTCTGCAGTAGTCTCTTTTACAACTACGTGTTCTGTAGTGTTGACAATTCGGACACATTGTACATCATCGAACATTTCGTACACTCAACACAAAGAAGATTAGCTTGTTTGAAAATGTTGTTTCAGACATTTATTAAATATTTACATTTTATGAACATGCTGTCACCAATTTTTAGGTACATGTTGTTGATTTGCACTGTATGTACCAGTGGTTATTTATCATTGCCTTAATTTAAGCATAACAGGGTTCCCACAAAAATAAAATCTTCAACTTCCCTGACTTTTCCAGATTAAAATAAATTTCCCTGAAGACACAAAAAACAGGGTTTTAAGAGAAAAATTGAATTTTTAACAAAGAAAATCCGGTTTTTTTATGAGAAAATTGCATTTTTAACTTAGAAAATCAAGGGTTTTTTATGAGAAAATTGCATTTTTAACAAAGAAAATCAGGTTTTTTTTTTGAGAAATCAGTTTTTTTTTAAGAGAAAATGTTCATTTTTAACACAGAAAATCAGGTTTTTTATGAGAAAAATTGCATTTTTAACAAAGAAAATCAGGGGTTTTTTATGAGAATAATTGCATTTTTAACAAAGAAAATCAGGTTTTTTTATGATAAAAATTTCATTTTTAACAAAGAAAATTGAGGGTTTTTTAAGAGAAAATTTCATTTTTAACACAAAAAATCCGGTTTTTTAAGAGAAAAATGCATTTTTAACAAAGAAAATCAGGGTTTTTTATGAGAAAAATTGAAATTCTTCAAGTTTAAAAAGGGCCAATATAGAAGAAATTCTAAATTAAAAAATTAGGGGACGTTCTACACAGTCTAATGACTTTCACCCTCATGTTGTCCATATGATGTCCACAGTCCAGCAAACCCAATCAAGTGTTTCAGAGTTCAACAACCCTGCCTTTTTCCAAATAACACAATTTTTCCTGACTTTTCATATTCCCCTGACTTTTTTCAAAATAATAAATTTTTTCATGACTTTCAGGTCTTTCCAATTTCCCAGACAATTCCGGGTTTTCCAGGTTTAGGAGAAACCCTGCATAAGGCACACCAAACTAGAACTAATAGTGTCGCGGCACACTGAACATAGAGCTACAACTGTCACGGCACAACAAATATAATGGGCCATATAAGGCAGAAAAGCGATGTCGGACATGTGTGCCGCGTCAATTCGAGACCGTGTTGTGCCTCGAGTTGAAAAAAAGGTTCAAAACCACATGATAAATGCATTTCGGTATTGCTTTTTTTAAATTTCTAGCCGCCATGAATTGTATAAAAACAGTAAAGTTGTCAACAGGTTTGACCCGGTGTCTATTAGAGACACAAAGTGTGGAAATCAAGGCAGAAGAAACATCAGAATTGTTTCTGAGACGAGTAGGAAAAAAAGTGTATCAATGACAGTAAATAAATCAAGTCTTTTTTTTTTGTCGCTAGATTACATTTGTAGAGAGAAATCGATCGCAGCGCCCCCCAAGGTCCCCGCTGATTTCCTTTTAATCCTAGCAGGAGTTGGGGTCAATAGTATCACCAAATAAACGACCAGAATTGAATAGAGGACACTAACGTTGTGTCCATTCAATCTAAGCCATCAGAAACCCATCGCCATCAAACGGCTATCATCAGAGGTTGTTGTAGTCAAGTGGTGGACATACAACAAAACAAAACACAAAAAAAACACGAAAAACGTATGTAATTACTTCAGTGGTCATCTTTTCCAGCTGCTCACCATCGAAATACACGAAAAGAGGAGGGGGAGAGAAAAATTAGACATGTGAGGGAGGGGGGTTTGGAAGACAATAGACGTTGTCACCAATTGGCAGAAAAGGGACGTTGGACTAATAGTGGAACAATAAAAGAAATCCCATAAAAATCTATGGCTTTTTGTGTTTTTGCCAATCACCGAGAACAATGGAAAACAACAAGGACCCATCGTGCACAAAAGACACAAAATCTCGATAAAAATTGGTAAGAAACTTAAAAATAAACACTTCGCACTGTCGATATTGTTACGACCTTGTTTCTCGCCAATTTAATCAATGAAAAATGGTTGTAGTAGCGAAACATCTGTCCATCGAATAAAACTAAAGCAGTATTGATTAAAAAAAGATGCTACAAATTCAATAGTATGAACTATAAAAGATAGAAAATAAAAACTAGTGCATCAACTGCATCTGGAAACTACGACATAAAACTTTTTTAACGAAAACTTCTAGTATACATGTTTTTGAAAACCCACATAACTGTTCAAAATCTCGTCGTGTTATATCTTCAGTAATTTTTATTTAAAAAAAAAACAATCGCAATGACTGTTTTTTTTTAAATTTAGACTTCAACATGTTTACTTGTCATGTTTTAGCTACTTGTCATAAGCAACAAATCATAGTTTTTAACAAACAATAAGTTCATATTTTGTACACTTTATCCAAATACAAACATTAATTATATACAAAATAACGGCATTCGTTAAAATAATTACGACTACGACTTGTAGAAAGTAAAGAGATTACTACAAAAAATTGTTACTTATATTGAACTCACCAAAAAAACTTTTGTCCACACGTTTCAAATATAAATAAAATATAAGAAATTAACATACCTAGAAAAAAAGAAAAATATATCATGAAATAAAACAGAATAGATTATCAACGCAAAAATTTCAAATTATGTTTGGATAATATTTAGATAAATAAGTGCTTGTCAAGAATTCATTAAAATAACTTCAAACAACAATAATTAAAGCATGTGTGTCGTGTAGTAAAGCTCACGTGTATTGCAGTAAAGCTTCTGTGTATTGCAGTGAAATTTATGTGCATTGCAGTTAAGTTTATGTGTATTGCAGTAGAGCTAATGTGTACTGCAGTAAAGCTTCTGTGTATTGCAGTGAAGCTAATGTGTATTGCAGTGAAGCTTAAGTGTATTGCAGTGAAGCTTATTTGTATTACAGTGAAATTTATGTGTATTGCAGTGAAGCTAAAGTGTATTGTAGTAAAGCATGATTAAGGGGCAGCAACTGCAAAAATGAAAGATGTAACCTCCCTTACCAAATAATCTCTCAACATGTAAACATGTTGATCTTAAATTTAATTTGCACCGAATTACTACATTCTCAACATCACATAAAGTAGAAAATGATGAAAAACTGATGCATTTGTAACAAATATTAAGCCATTATATGCAAAAGTTGGATAAAAGTTCAAACAGTTTTCAGAATATATATATTTTTTTTGTTGCAAAACGTACATGTAAATAAGTTCGACACGAGCATTTCGTAGGCTTCCACAAATAGTGTAAAAAAGATGCAAATTGCTCGGGTTGTTAGAGTGTGACGTTTGTGAGAAACTTGTAAGAAAGATCCATTAGCATTACAAGGATTTTCGTTTTTGCTGTCATCGTATCGACACATGGTGTGAAAATTTAAACTCCTTTCTGTATTTCCATTAAAAATATTCCACACACAAAAAAACAGCTAAGAAACAAAATATAGAAGGAGAAAAGAAAAATACACTTTTTAAGCCATTTCTTGCAAGCACGATCTTGGAGTGTGTTTCAAATCTACGATTAAGGATTGGCCTTGGGTTTAGAATATATTTAACATGTCAGGGACAGGTCTTGGTCAGGCTACATTTAACATGGTGTGAAGCCTTGATCTAAGCACAACAAAAAGAACAAGACTTGGTCTTAGGTTAAAAATAAATTTTACATGGCAGTTAGATTGGATTTACACGTATGTTAAGACAGAAATTTAACATGGCAGAGATAGGACTTGAACCTATGCTAGCCACAAACTTAACATGTCAGCTACATGGATTTGTCCTAGCTATGTTAAGCATGCATTTAACATGGCAGAGATAGGACTTCATCCTAGCTATGCTAGCCACAAACTTAACATGTCAGGTACATGGTTTGGTTCTGTGTTAAGCATGCATTTAACATGGCAGAGATAGGACTTGATTTCTATGCTAGCCACAAATTTAACATGTCAGGTACATGGTTTGGTTCTGTGTTAAGCATGCATTTAACATGGCAGAGATAGGACTTGATCCTATGCTAGCCACAAACTTAACACGTCAGGTACATGGTTTGGTCCTAGCTATGTTAAGCATGCATTTAACATGGCAGAGATATAGGACTTGGTCTTATGCTAGCCACAAACTTAACATGTCAGGTACATGGTTTGGTCCTAGCTATGTTAAGCATGCATTTAACATGACAGAGATAGGACTTGATCCTATGCTAGCCACAAATTCAACATGTGAGGTACATGGTTTGAACCTATGTTAAGCATGCATTTAACATGGCAGAGATAGGACTTGATCCTATGCTAGCCACAAATTTAACACGTCAGGTACATGGTTTGGTCCTATGTCCAGCATGCATTTAACATAGACATCGGGTTTGGTCCTATGTTAACCAAAAAAATTAACGTGGCAGGTATAGGGCTTGGTCTTAAGTTAAGCATAAATTTAACATGTCATGTACATGGTTTGGCCATTGGTTAAACATACAATTAACACGACATGGTTAAGACTCGGTCTTTAGTTAAGCATACCTCCAGTAAGTCCAGAGGCCCTACCCTATTGGATAAAAGCAAAAGTTGAAATCTCGTACATGTTAAAGTAATTAAAAAACCGTGTTAAACATAGAGGGCGCTGCGCTCACTGAAGTATGTTGGGTGTACGTATTTTCATTGGGTTTAATCAGCAGTTAGGGCACGCATTTCTAATACGTAGTAGTGTGTGTGTGTTCCGGGTGGACCTTTTGTCGTGGGTTGAAAAGCCATTTTGTTTAGCTGTTTATTGCCTCCATTGATTTCCAATAAAACAAACACAATTTGTGCCTTTTCTCATTCGCCAGCGACTAATTTGGCTCCTAATCTGGCACGCTCTTTCGTAACAAAAGGAAATCCCTTTTTGTTTCACCGCATGAATGTTTAATACACACATTGAGAGTGGCCAGATTAAGAGGGCAGGAATTTCCGTCCCATCGTCCGACTTGATAGTTTATGCACGATAACAATTATACCGATATCGACACACGCGATAAAATGTTCAGTGCGCAAGAAAATCAACTTAGTGCAGACGACAATTGAATACGATTAATGGAGAGACAGAGAGAGAAAGAGGGGGTCCTTTGCTTTTATAACACACTCGAGGAGAATCCATCAATCTAGCAGAATAAGCCACTCATTTACGTTCATTAGGACCACCATTAGACACGTACTCGTGTGTGTGTGTGTGTTGTGTGTCGCTACATCCAACAACAATATCTCACTCCTCTTTTTTTAACTGCGAGTCTTAAACACGCCCCCATCGTCACATTTTCACATCGTCACGGTTTTGGACGATACATCGGGACTACTACATTTGAAGAAGTTGCCATCCACTAATATCCCCCTCTTTTCAATCTGCATTAAACCACTCCCACACATCACTAAGATAATCCCACTCCCATTACATCTAAGTCAAGCACCCGGTTACTAAAACACTCCCAAATCAACACTTGACATCACTAAATCCCTCCCCTGCTACTAAGTCCCTCCCTCAGCTACTAAGTGGGAGTAACTTAGTAGCAGAAGGAGTGATTTAGTGGCTGTGGGAGTGATTGAGTAGCCGAGGGAGTGATTTATTATTTGATGGAAACACTAAGTGATGCGTGGTAGTGTGACCTGAGGGAGTGACTTCTGCAACTAAATCAAACCCTCAGCTACTAAACCACTCCCACTGCAACTAAGTTGCAGCCTGTGGAATTCAGTTATTAAACCACTCAGTCAACCAGACACTCCCTCTTTCGCTAAACCACTACCACAGACACTAAGTCACGCCTTTTGCTACTAAGTCACTCCCACTTGGATCACTAAGTTTCTCCATATTAAACCACTCGCACAGCCACTAAGTCACTCAAACAGCTATTAAACCACTCCCAAAGCTACTAAACCAATTACACAGCTACTAAAACACTCCCACACCTAATAAACCATTCCCACAGCCACTAAGTTAGTCCCTCTACTACTAAGACACTCCCACATCCGCTAAGTCTCTCCAAGATCATCTGCTAATAAACCACTCGCACAGCTGCAACTAAGTTACTCTCTCTGCTACTAACTCACTTCTTAACATCACTAAGTCACTCCCAACTGCTAATAAATCACTCTCAAAGCCACCAAGTCACTCCCTCAGCTAATATTAGTAACTAAATACATACTAATGTGTAGATTTTATAAGGTTATAATCAGTCACTCATCAGCAACTAAATCACTCCCATTAAACAAAGGTCACGCCCTCTGTTACTAAACCACTCCTCACTTTTATCATAAGGTTTAAAATCTGTCAACAACCTCAGACAAAATAAGTCGCAACCAGTAGTCAGAAATAAATTGAATAACAGCCAATTAAAATCGCCATAACTCAATGATTGGTAATCTAGAAAGAATGGACCAAATTTCACATTTCCTAAACCCAGAAGCAAATGAAATATGGCTGCCATTTACATAGAAGTGACACGTCCAATACGTACTTCTTCAAAATATAATCTTATCGAGCGATAGACAATGGATTTTGTCTGTTTTATGGGGAGAGAAGAGTATAATATGAGCGTCGCTTTTGGTCCGACCATTAATTAATACGAGGCAACCTGATAAGTAAAGCAATTACGATCCCATGCACGTTACATGAGAAAAGAGCACACGAGTAAGAAGAGGCAAAAGACGATGTTAGAGAAGATGCAATCCTTAGTTAATTTAGTGGAAGGGGTCTCTCATTAGTAGAAAAGACTCAAAGAGTAAAAGCCTCGATACAAAAGGGAGGAAAAGGAGGAGGGATATATATATATATATATATTTGTGAGTTGGGGGGTCCTTACCCAACAGCAATCCCCGAAAACAGATCAAAATCCAAAGAAAGACAATTTACGCATTTGAAAATAAAAAAAAAAAGATGGGGAACACAATCTATAAAGAAATACTGTTAAGATGTATAACGGAAAGGAGAGAAGAAAAAAGAAGAAAAAATAAACGATGCAATAAAACTAAATAATCTTCTGAATAAATTAAAGTGAATATCCATCGGAGGCAGAGGCTATTATTCTCACGAAATTCACACTCATTGCGAGCTTAACAGCATTACTGAATATTTCATATCATTCAATAATGGCTGCCAAGTCAGCAGCCTTCAGCAATTCAGCACAAATTGTGAAGTTATCGTAAAAAAAACCGGAGGGAATGACGTGTAAAAGAAGGGCCTGAAGCGTTACAATTTTATCACTCTCACACAAAACATCTTGATGGGGAATTCAACAATAAGGATGATATAAAACAAATTAAAAACATTTGTTTTAAGACTTAAAGCAGTCAACAAAAATAATAGTAGCCATTGAGTAAGTGGATGATGTGGTGTTGCTGGTATTAAGATGGCTGTGGGATGTTTCCCCAACAATCATCCGTACAGCGGAATACAACCACAAGCAGATGGGAGGGTTTGGACACATCTAAAGAATCAAGTGACCAATGGAAGACATGTTTCCAAGAATGATGTCCGGATAAATTTGCAGAACTGGGATCTGGTAGACAGTGAACAATGGGAGGCATTTTTCCAGCAATGATCTGTACAACATTACACAACCAGAAGCAGATGTGAGTGTTTGGACACATCTGAAGAATCAAGTGAACAATGGAAGACATGTTTCCAACAATGATCTGAGTAGCAGAAGACAACCTGAAGCAGGTGTGTTTGTTTGGACACATCTGCAAAAACAAGATCTGGTAGACTGACCAATGGAAGACATGTTTCCAAAAACGATCTGTGTAGCAGAACACAACCTGGAGCAGGTGTTTGTTTGTACTCATCTGCAAAAACAAGATCTGGTAGACTGACCAATGGAAGACATGTTTCCAAAAATGATCTGTACAACAGAACACAACCTGATGCAATTCTGCATGTTTGGACACATCTGCAGAATCAGGCGACCAATGGAAGACCTGCTTCCAACAATGATCTGTGTAGCAGAAGACAACCTGGAGCAGATGTGCATATTTGGACACATCTGCAGAAACAAATCTAGTAGACTAGTTAATGGAAGACATGTTTCCAACAATGATCTGTGCAGTAAAACACGACATGTTTGGACACATCTGCAGAATCAAGATTCGGTATGCGGAGATCAAGAAGTTAGTGAACACTTAGTAGCCACAGACCTGAGAATGAAATGTTTCCAACATGCAAAAAAAACATTTGCGAAAACTCATCCGTGAAATGTTTTTTCACAACAAACTCCAACTTCTTTTTTTTTTTTTAAATCTTTAAAACTTAAAATGATCCCCACAACAAGTAAACACCGAAGAAGCACGAATGCCGGAAGTCATAATGCTAAAAATCGGAATTATTTACGCGTAACAAATGCGAAAAAAATTTTTAGCTACAGTATTTCGATATCAATGTTGCTTAAATCCATCATAAATACTGTAGCAACCCTTGTATAATTGAGCAACAAGTATCCCAATGGTTTACAAATCCAGTATACAATGTTGAAAACTTCGATGTACATAATTAATAAACAAATTTTATTTTTTAATAAAATACGATCATCCAAGACAAAAGCCGTAACTTTTTCTAGAGATGTTGAAAATGTTATTTACTCCAACTGATTTCAAAGTGAGATTTTCTTACATCTTGTCATCGGTACATTTGATGAAC
Source organism: Julus scandinavius (assembly GCA_034696685.1). Taxonomy (NCBI): domain Eukaryota; kingdom Metazoa; phylum Arthropoda; class Diplopoda; order Julida; family Julidae; genus Julus; species Julus scandinavius. The sequence goes on from JAQGAE010001416.1 coordinate 19,167, forward strand.
ACGCGAACAATCTCGAAACAAGTGCTAGAAATGCAGATTTTCAAACATTTTTACTTCTCACCTCTTACAAATGCCGAGTGTTTATGACCGACAGAAAACGTGCTTGGAATGACAATGTCAGACATCAAATGGAAGAGATGGTTGATGGAAAAATAACACCGTAGACGGCGTAGAGACATGTCCGTGAAGATGGTGGACAATGGACATCCGTACAAAGACCAGGATCAGTGCTACAAGATCAGCAACAAGGTGTTCAAGATGGCGTCCAACACAGAATAAGTACAACATCCGTTGTTGACATGCCAATGCCATGACTGTCAGCTATCAAATGTGAACAAATTTGTTTGAAAAAAACACCGTAGCGATGTTTGCGAAGATCGTGGACAATGGTCAAGGTGCTCAAGATGACGTATTCATAAATTAGCACAAAAATAGTGGTTTGTATACTACAATGACAACAAAGATGTATGACAAACAACACTGTTTGACACTGTGGAGACATGTGTGAAGATGATGGACAATGGACATCTTGCAGAGACAGGGATCAGTGCTACAACACAGGCAACACGGTGTTCAAGATGACGTCCTCGTAAAATTAGTACAAAAATCGGTGGTTGACATACCAATATGTCAGCTATCAATCATGTCAACCAGGTTATTGTAGACAAAGAGTCAAAAGGAATGACAAGGTGAAGTTTAACTACATCAAGTGCGTCACCAAGGAATATTGTCCACGTTCTTGAGAGTCAAACATCAGAGACATCACCATCAAGAGTTTGCCATCTATTACTTTGTTATGATTAATTAGTGATAGTTACCCCCATCTCTTATCTCTCTGTCCATCAAAGAGTGATGGTTAGACAATGGACATTGTCCACATTCTTGAGGGTGAAGCACCAGAGACACCACCATCAAGAGTTTGCGCTCTCGAATGAGCCACATTGATGTGTCTGAGGTCCTCAGTGGAGTAGGGCCTTCCATCCTTTATCTCAAACACCCTTCTTATATGGCTAATACATTCGTCGCCATTTTGCCCTTTGTCATTCATCAGGATGCATTCAGTGTAATACAAATAGTAGAGAGAAAGAGTCTTCGGGTATAAAATAAATCTAAATATAAAAGTGACAAGTCAATTATACTTAGCCCGCATAAATCTTCGTCCTAATTTTAATACGGTGGATATTCTACTACTTTTCCCCCACTCCAAAAATATGCTGCTGCTGCTGCTACATTTTTTTTTTCTCTTTTGTATCTGATAAAAACTGTTGAAATTAATTGTTAAAAATGCACCGGAGACGCGAGAGAAAAGAAAAAGTGAGAGAGAGAGAGGTTCAAGATTGTTTCCCTTTTAGATGTTACACCCGATGTACGTCATAATTTGCGTATAAGAAGAAGAAGATGGAGGCACCAGCATATATACTCAAGTCGCTGTACTTGGCAAGGGCTCTAATCAACTCCGGGCAAAGTATATAGAAATAAAAAACAGTTTGCCTAATGAACGAGACAGTTTTTTTTTTCCCTTCTATGTGAACTTCATACTTATTCGTAAATGTCGCAGACTGATGATAAAAAAAAGGACCATCATTATACCGTTTGATAAAAAAAATATATTAACTTCATCTTCTAATCTACATTTTGGAAGTCTTCAGAGAGTCGTAATAGCAACACCTGAGGCTGAGAGTAGATCTGGAAATATCTAATAAATAGTCAAAGCTATACATACGCATTATTGTTAAAAATACACATCTTCGTTTTATCCTAAAAGAACCCCAAATGTTGTAGCAAATGTAGCGATGGCCATTGTTGACGATCATCACATCCCTCAAAAACTTCAAGAATTAGCATATTTGACCTAATCCAATAGCACAATATATGGTTAGTATGCTAGACATGGTACATTTTGGATATGGACCTCTTCTATCAGGAACTTGGACAAAAATACTTGATGGTAAACCCTCTTACAGCAATTCATACCAGAAGCAAGTCTATAAAGTCAGTGGTTGAACACCATCTGCTTTAGCCATAACTGGAATGCCATGTTACGTCAGTGACATTCCAGCCTCCTCGCATCATTCTATCCTTCCCCACATCATTCAAGCCTCCCCACATCATTCCAGACTACCTCAAATCATTCCAACCTCCCAGCCTCCACAGATCATTCCAGCCTCCCCACGCCATTTCTGCCTCTCCACATCTTTCCAGCCTCCTTACATCATCCCAGCCTCCCCAAATCATTCCAGCCTCTCCACATCTTTCCAGCATTCTCACATCGTCCCAGCCTCCCCAGATCATTCCAGCCTCGTCACATCATTCCAGCCTCCCCACGACATTCCAGCCTCTCCGCATCATTCCAACCTCCATGGCCATTCCAGGCTCACCACACACCATTCCAGCCATATCTTTGTAGCAGTTCCTCACATCAACAAGTGCATTCTGTCATCATCGCAGTAGTCAAATGTCATTCGATGAGCTATTTCATCGGACAAAAAATAAATCTGGTACATATATACATCTATATCTAAATTCTACTCACGTCCATGTATATATTGGACGATAGACCACGTATAAATATATTTTTTCCAAATATGTAAATATATATTTCCACTTCGGTACATTATCCAGGCAGACACATCATAAAGTGCATATCATCGATGCATTCCCTCTGATGGCACCATATATAGAAAAACCGTGAATATAAATACAGAAAGAGAGATAGAGAGGTATAATAATAGATTTCCATTTCCCTCTAAGAAGAAAAAGAGAAAAAAAATCCGGTACGTGTACGTGACATGTCTTGAAGGGCCTTCTTGAATTTGCAATCAATATATTTTTCCCAGAGGCCAACTGCCTCGTTAAATGTCTCAACCCTTAACAGGAAAAGATGCTAAGCTACTAAGTTACAGTCAGACAAGTTGACAGTCACCCAGGATAACAAAAAAGGATTTGCACCTATTTAACGCCACCCTGGATTGCCAGTGGGATCACGTGTCCTTAACATTTAACATTCAACATGTAGTGCTCTTTGAAAGGGACGACATGTGGCATCCACAAATCAATGACAACTTATGATAATTGTCACGAGTGTAGAGGACACTGGAGTTCAAAGTTGATGAATTTCGATGCGCAAAGTTAGCATTGTCTTTTGCGAGAGAATCCATCAAATGTCCTTGAAAATCTAGACTCCATCAGTGCTTCATTAGCTAGTTATCATTGTCAAGGTAGTGGAACGTAAGTTGTCATGGTACTAGGGCAGATGTTGTCATTAATAAGGCAGATGAAATCATGGTACTAGAGTATAAGTTGTCAGGACTAGGGCAAAAGTTGTCTCCATACTATGGCATAAGTTGTCATGGTACTATGGTACAGTATTACGTGTGGAATTAAATTTATTGGCAGTTGAATGACAAAATGCACAAGAATCAGCATTGGATTCTGACCTGGAAACAAAAGGCTCGTGTACTAAGGAAGTCCGAAAAATGTCCTAGTTCGCTCAATACCCCCTTTCCTCTTAATTCCCCCTTATCAACGACTCTGCCCCATATTTCACATATTTTAATCAATTTGTGTTGTCTATATTTGCTTTTTGGGGCTCTCCACAACACCAACCTCATCAAATCTTTACGAGGTTCTAATGCACGGAAGGTTCACATATAAAAGTAGTATTAGAAGAAAGCAGTTTAATTACCAAAAAAGAAACCGTATCTTTATTTTTTAGAGTAGTGCAGATCGTCGATTTCGCCATGTTGTTCTCCATGGTAAAATCCAAAACACGATCACAAATTTCATGTATAGCTATAATTTCATTTCTTAAATCAACATTTATACGTTTGTGATTATTCTTAATGCCATATTCACTAAAACTTGATTTTTGTAGCACACAGGGTTTTGTCCCGTTCGTAAGTTGGATTAACGTTCGTGAATCGAAACGGCATTTGTTGTTCGTAAATCGAATTGTTCGTAAAAAGAAACGTTCGTAAATCGAGGTTTCACTGTACTTAAAATTACAAAAACAAAAAACAAAAGCGATTCATGTTGCGAGTTAATTTTATTGTGAGTGAAGAAAAGGCAAAAATATGTGCTCAGAC
>JAQGAE010001417.1:0-23233 GCA_034696685.1 Julus scandinavius
GTTGCACGTTAAAGACCCCTCGAGAGGGGGTGGAAGTCCCCCCTCGTAGGCTAAATTCCCAGGTAGGTGGTGAAGGCACATCCCCTGGCGTTGGTGTTTAGCCCTCGTGTTGCAGAAATAGGCCAACATTAAAAATTACCAAACAAACAAGCAACCACAAAAGCACTTTTAATAGCAAGTTATATTTCAAAATTATTATTTTTTAGAAAAAGTGACGATGGTAAAGCATGTTCTAACAACTTATAAGTTGTTAGAACATGCTTCCATCCATTTTAAACATGCACTGTATAATTACTTCCTACCTTAAATTTCCAATCATCTACAATGTAGCAAATCTGATCGAGAGGCCTCGTTTTCCGTTCGGCCATATAGTCAGACCAAATCCACGGCTTGATCGTAGTTTTGTTAATCGCGATATAGGCTACATATCCATTACAACTCGATGGCGATTGCCAAACAATTAGCAATTTCACTATTTTAAAAAGTATTGTTGGATTCCCTCAGCAGCACGTATACGAATTGTACACGTGCTGCAGAGGCAATGCAACAATGGAGGCAATCTTCAACACAATGGAAATGCTGCGGCACCTCGCGCGTCACAGACATGGAGCCAATAGGAACGCACCATTTCTATCACGTGTATCACTTGTATCTTCGCTCTTATTTCAAACGTAGATAACGGCCGAAAGTGTGGTATATGATTAAATTTTCTTAATATTAGATCCTCATGCATGTTTTGTGTTATAATGTATGACCACTAATGTTATTAATGTTTTGTCTGTAATGGCTAAGGCAAATTTAGACCGAAAACGTTTGGAATCCATAGTGACTCAACTTAGGGTGAAGCGTTTATTCATTAAATTAAAAATAAAAGAACATATAAAATTGACAAAACTGATTAACAGAAGCCCGTGGGCCGCAGCTTGCCAGCCCTGATAAAGAAACACAAAAGCCTGAGCACATGTGCACATCTCCAAAGGCAACCTAACCCGGTCTACCTTCTGACCCGAACTAGCTTCCCTGCTGTCCTGAACTCCCCAGCAAACTTTCTATTGGAATGCTTGTTAGCCTGGGGCAGCCTGGAAGGTTACATAATCTGCATACCACACGCATGCCAACCATATCCCTCATAATTAGCATACCTACTCTATGATCCCAACCTTGGGTCATCACACCTTCCACATAATCGGTGGACACTCCTGGGACCACTTAAACTAAAATACTTAATAAAAATCACAAAATTCAAATAAACATTACAACAATTAAAAAACTTTAAAAACAAAAATTTTACACTCATTGCCGCCGGTCTCGTAACACAACCGCACTTTGGTTGGCGACCTCTTCCTCCGCCATTTGTCGTAAGAGCGCCCGCTCTCTGCGGCGGCGTCGATCGATCGATGAATTAAGACCACACTATGCCCCCACTCGACGTTCGCCCGGGCATTCCACACATCGGGCAGTCTGTCCATTTCATCTGGCAACTCCACAATCACTGCTCCCATAGGCCTTCGAAAACCTGGCCCGGTTGGCTGTTAAAATCCACGGCCCAGCTCCCGATCTGCAATCTCACGGTCCCAATCTTCCTCTTCGGCCGGTGGAGGATTGGCAAAATTTGGCTGTCCTCTGGATGCGTAACCCAAAAATGGCCACCATCCCCATGGCCGACGAAAACCCAGTCTGTCTCGCTGTGGACGCTATGGCTCCCGATCATCCACACCGCCGCCACGATCATTTCCTTCAGGTCAGCCGGACAACTTCAACCCTGCCCCCTACACTTAAGCAGTTACTGATCTTTGGCGCACTCCGTCAGATACGGTGACAGTAACAACAGCCGTTGGCACTAACTGCGCAATTATGCTTGTAGACTACGAAAAACAAAACCACATGCGTTACGATTACACTACTTAGAACATGCCGAATCTACAATTTCCGGCATTCAAAATACATGCACAATCATACTTTTCAGCCCCATCATCAATCCCAAATTATAATATCAATTAGAGAACTCACCAGAGATGACACCTGAGGAACCAACGTGAAACAAAAAAAAACAAAATGTGCCCTTACCTACATAGCTCGGGGCGGTCCGTCCACTTCAGGACATAAGCTCCATCAAGGAGGAGGTTAACCTCACGTTCATTACTAGATGAAGCCATCTATTGGAAATATTTCCAATTTTAATGCTTCTAATCACCAATACTCGATTTTCGATTTTTTGCCCTGGGAACAAATTTTTACAAATTACTGATGTGCATTATCGAAACAGGAGGCGTTTTTTTTTGGGTATCTCGAAAAGCATAATTCACATTCGGAATTTTTTCCACAATCTGGTATGGGCCGTGATAGGGCGGCTTAAACTTTCCCTGGCCTAAACAGGCTGGGGCCAAATCCCTAACCCAATCTATCGCTACAAATTCAGCCTTACCATGATGCTCATCAAACTGGGCTTTTTGTATAACCTGTGCCCCTGAGGGCCTGCAGCACCCGTAATCTTCGCTCCCTGACCGGCAACGCCGGCCCCACGACCGGGGGCTGACCTATCACATTATGCACTGGCAGCCGCGGCAAAAATCCATGCATTAACTTAAATGGAGACGCATGCAACGAAGATTGTGTCGCAAAATTATATGCGGCAACCGCCTGATTCAACGCAACAACCAACCCTTCCGGGCACTTCCTTCCCCCGAGGCAGTTATCCGAACTGTTGTCAGTAAGGTTGGTATCATTCTTTTGGCCAATCCATCCGCCTGTTGATGGTACGGTGTTGAGGCCCTATGCTTAATCCCATAATCCCTGAAAAACTTCTGTGCCCTTTTACTTAACTGAGGGTTCCCACTATCCGAGATTAATTCTCTAGGCACCCCAAACCTATCAAACAATGCCTAGAAAAATTTCTCAATAGTCGCTGCATTCACCTGTTTATATGGGGCCACTACACAATACCTGGTGGCGAAATCCACCGCCACCAGCCAAAAAACACTTTGTCTTACGGACAGAGGAAACATCCCTGCAAAGTCAAACCCCTACTTTTCCCCAGGCCCTTCAACCGCTATTGTTTCCAACAATCCCTGGGGTAACACCCTTGGGATCTTGTTCAACTGGCATTGGGCACATGACGCAACAAATTTCGCAACTGCTGCCTTCAACTGGGGCCAATAATCAGCTCGTGAAACCAGGGACAATGTTTTCGATATTCCAAAATGTCCTGCCAACGGATAGTCATGACATTCTTTGGTCACACCCGGTCTAAGATGTGATCTTGCTTTTGCTCCCTAGCCATATCCGTATGCTCCTGTATAAATATATATATATATATGTATCCTCTTCCACTCCTGGGCCCACCTGCTGTTACATAACGGGATACCTATTCAAGCAATCCACATATACGTGGAGACCTCCCTTTTTATAAACCACCTCATAAGTGAACTCCATCTTTACCACCCATCTATCCAACCGATTAGAGGGGTTCTTCAAGAACCTCAAATAACAAAACGCGTGGTGATCAGTCACTATTGTAACTTTAGTCAGAAACAAATGTCGAAATTTCTCCGCAGCCCACACAATTGCCAAAGCTTCCGATTCCGTAACTGTATACATGTTTCTGCTGGCAGCAAGGAACGACTGGCATACACTAATACCCGTTGGTTGGGGTTGACTCTTTGATACAGGATAGCTCCCAGACCCACACGTGAATCATCAGTATGTTAACTCAAGAGTGCTGATGGGACTAACATAGCTAAAACTGGGGCCATACAAAGGCCCCTTTTTAATGACTCAAATGCCAATTCACAAAGTTCTGTCCAGCCAAAAGGGACTGACTTCTGTTTCAAATTAATCAATGGTCTACCTATTCTAGCGAAATCCTTAATGAATCTCCTCTAATAATCACAAAGACCCAAAAACCTTAACTCCCTTCCGATTCCCGGGCCTAGGGAAGTTACGCACTGCCACAATTTTATCAGGATCCATGGCCACTCCTTCTGCACTGACCACATGATCGAGGTACTTCACCTGTTCATACCCAAAAAAAAACACTTTAAGGGCTTTAATTTAATATTGTGACAGAATAAAACCTCTAAAACCACCCTTAAGCACTCACAAAACAATTCAAAACTTGGCGCAAACACAATAATGTCATCCAAATAAATCAGACACGCCTCCCACTTCAAATGAAATTTTTTTTGTTTAAACCCCTGTGCATTGTTGCTGGTGCATTGCACAATCCGAAGGGCATACGAGTAAATTTGCAATGCCTCTCAGAACATGAAAAGGCTGTTTTTTCATGGTCTCGTTTCCCCATAGGCACCTGCCAGTAACCTGACATCATGTTTAGGGTCACGAACCAGGCTGACCCCTTCATGGCATCCAGTGCATCATCAATGCACGGCAACGGATAGCTATCCACCACTGTATCCGCATTTACTTCCGATAATCTATCTAAAAACGTACGGCCCCATCCTTCTTCTTTACCAAAACCATTGGGCTTGAGTACAGGCTTTTACTGGGTGTTACTACTCCCTGTTGCTGCATATCCCGCAATTCCTTCCTAACAATATCTCTTACTTTCCCTGATGATCGTCAAGGCGCTACATAAATCGGTGCATGATCCCCTTTATCAATTTTATGAGGAGGCAGACTACTCAATCCCAATTCCTGCACCGATAGTGCAAAGGTACCCCGTAAACTCACTAATAATCTACGCTGCTACGCAGCACCCTACGCTGAACCTTCGTCAGTGTAGGCCCCAACTGTAAGACAGAGTCCAACCCCTCCAACTCGGAGCGACCTTCAACCCGTCGCTCGTTACACTCTGTGGTTTGAAAAGGCATCAACTCTGGTGCTTCAAACGCTGAAATGGCTTCCACCCTTGTTCCCACATCCAAATTTAAAGCTTCCGCTGTCAGGTTTCCAATCTGAAAAAGGCCGCAATAATTATCATCCACAAACATAACACCTCGCACCGCACGCGCAGACATTCCTTCACAGGGGAACGCCTCTATTAATAGCAAATAGCCCTTTTTTACTTGCTGTGGCATCTGGCACATCACTAATGACGACGAACACGGCAGCAATGTCACCGACTGCAACAGTCGAATAGGCAATCCACCCAATCTCACTGTCCTTTCCTGAACAGATTTCAAATTTACTACCTCATCTTCATCCAGGTCTTCATAAACCTCGTCCTTCATATCAATCTTCACTGTCTGCTCGCACTCCACTGCATCCTGGGCGATATCAACCCCTCCTACGGGCTGTGAGTGCCACTTCACGAAAGGGAACAGTTCCTTAGGTGTATCTTGGAAGCAAAACATCTCATTAATGCGCAATGGGATCAAACCAGTATGCCGAGTAAAGTCCCAGCCCAACACGGCCACACCGTCTGGCTGACACAAAATCCCAAATCGACGAGTAAGCATGCGCCCCAACACAGTCAACCTTATGTCGCACTCGCCTACACTATCCATTGCACGGCCTGCGACATCATACAAAGGCTTACCCGAGTAACTCTCATCTACTGCTAATCCAAGCACCTTCAAGAGCGCCTCTGAAATCACAGACCACCGCGCCTGCATCAACGACCATAAACACGGTCCGAGTTCCTATGCACACTTGATTCACTGCGGAAGACACATCTCCTTCGGCATTATCCTATCAATCCTTAATTTGGTACTTCTGAGGCCACCATGCACAGGGACCTCATCCAGTCCGCAATTCTGCGACTGTATCCCGACCTAATTTCTTAGGGCAAAAACGCTTAATATGTCCTGGTTCCCCACATGCATACCACTTGTAAGTTTGCACGGTACTGGCAGTTCGCTCCGTTAGTGTTTGCTTTGCGACACCCGGGCCGCTCGAAACCCTGGGCGGTGCCGCCGGTGTTAAGTCTTCCCATCAAATAAGCCTCCTCCAATGCCACCAAGATCAACTACAATTCTTCAATTGTGTAACATCGGCGTCCCGCCAAACCAACATGAAAAATCGGCCGAAGTCCGGAAACAATTATTTGAATGATATCCAAAACAAGCGTATGTAAGTTAAAGGTCTGCACCATCGAGGTCATATCGATCAAATAGACCCAAATAGGCTCATTTCATCCTTGTTGATGTGAAATATATTTCCTCCAAAGAACTGGGTTATAGATAGAAGACCCAAACATGCGCTTCAAATATTCCACCAACTCAAACCAAGGCATATTCAACGACCTGCCACTCTTTGTAGTGAACCACTTTGTGGCATAACCCGTCAAGTGCCTACGTAGGCGCCGTCCGTAATCCTGGATGGGTAATCCCTCCGATTGAACCATTACCAAAAATGCACTGATAAAGTCCGTGATATCCCAAATGCTGTTACACTGGGGTCCTTGTTCCCGATAATTCACCATCACAGTCTGTGCAATATGTGGTTTCACCACCAATTCCATATTGATTATAACCTTTTCTACCTGTTCCCAGTCCGCACTAACCGGGCATTTCTCACTACCACATCGTGCAGTTCTCGTAGCTATTTCCATCAGGTCCTGGAAGGATCCGCCCCAGGCCTGCATTGCCGCCTGCCAACAGTCCAAATTTGGACTTGCTCTATAAGGATTCTGATCCCCACGAGGAGAGTCCTCCTCCAAGTTCATATCTGCTCCCGACCGTGTTTCTGTGGTACAATGGGTGTAGTCATCCGTAGAGCCCCTTTCGACCGAGTTTCCATCTTCAGAACTCGTTGATCACGTAATCAGGAATGTCGCGATAGAAGCTGACGTAAAACCTCACCTCCATCATGTTGTTGTACATAAAGTACGCGTAGTGTGATGTAGGGGTGGGTGGCCATGTTTAAATTGAAAACACTCACTTTATCCTGGAGCCTATCCTTGGCTGGTGATGTCCCTGGTGATCCATTGATGATGACCTGGAATGAAAACGGGAAAGATTTAGACACTGGAAAAGCTAATTAACTATTAATTTATTTTTGGGGTTTCCCCCCTTCCCCCCCGAGTGTGGGCTTACCTGTTTTTTTTCATCTTGGTTTAGTCCGTCCAGGTGGCGCCACCGTGTGGTTTTTAGCCGACCTGGGCGGCCCTTTTTTTTGTTGTTACTTGCGAATGGGGCATTGCCCTTCCTGGATCGTCTTTTTGTTCCTGGAAAATAAAAATAAAAACGAAGTTAAGTTTTTCACTTACGTCGGCCTCTAGAGTTATCTTTTCAACAACACATGTAATGGCTAAGGCAGGTTTAGACCGAAAACGCGACGAACCCATAGCGGCTAAACTTGGGGTGAAGCGTTTAATCATCAAATTAAAATAAAAATACATATAAAATTAATAAAACTGATTAACAGAAGCCCGCGGGCGGCAGCTTGCCAGCCCCGATAGAGAAACACAAAAGCCCGAGCACTTGTGCACAACTCCAAAGGCGACCTAACCCGGTCTACCTCCAGACCCGAACTACCTTTTCTGCTGTCCCGAACTCCCCCGCAAACTTCTATTGGAATGCTGGTTAGCCTGGGGCAGTCTGGAAGGTTACATAATCTGCATACCACACACATGCTAACCATGCCCCTTATAATTAGCATAGCTACTCTTTGATCCCAACCGTGGGTCATCATATGGCTAACACAAACAATATAGGCCACTTGTGGAGATAATTGCCACACACAAATTGCACTTTGTGTGTCCTATATTACCATACCTTTATGAAAATGAATGTATTTAATTCTTACCTCGATCGAATCGCTATATAATCTAGCTGGAAATGAACAATTTATAAATGGCCGAAGCAACACGAAAGTATAGACTATCAAACCACTCCATACAAGAGAATGAATGAGCCTGCTTATTCAAAAAATGGCAGCTCGCTGGACTGTTTCATTTTAAACATCCATGCGGGGGTTGCGCGTTGCTGGTCACAGTGCAACTCCCCGGCAGCCATCTTTTCGCACATCCCTTAATAAATTGTGTGTAGGCCAAACCTTTACGCACTCGTGCATTGCAGGGAAAACATGTTATAGGGTTTGGTTTTTCCTAAATTGGAAAAAATTTAAAAAAAACGTAATGTACAGTAAAATTGTCTTCATATGTATGCAAATCACGTTATTTGCATTTAAATTCAACTTATTTCTCATTTTTCGAAAAATTGGTTAAAAAAAACGTTAAATTAAGGTATATTTAATCAAGGCAGAAAATACTGTAAGTCTATGCGCCACAGAAGAACGTTATATTGACGTTCACAAAAAAACCAATCCTTAATTATGGGTTTTAAGTTAATGTTTTGCATTAATTACAATGCACATCCATTAGAATGAACTTTTAACTAGGATTTGATTGTTTAAAAGCAATTTTAAAAATTTCGACAACGTTAATTTTACGTTAAAAAAACGTTTCGGAAAAAACTGTTTTCTTTTTTTACAAAAGACAATTGTATTTTCAACCAGGTGTGCTACCTGGGAAAGATGTAGCCTAGTTGCATACAGTATTAATATTAACTGCACTGAATATGAAATCTATTGCCTATTGCATTATGCAGTAGAAGAAAAACAATAAATAATGAATTGAAATCCAACCAAGATTAAGCTGAGAAAGCCACCATATATATTATTAAGTAATTGAATTCTAAATGCTACCTAGTCTATAGATCTCCCCTAAATGTATTATCTGCAGGACGGCACTGTCGCGGTACCTTCAATCATTAACATTATTTCAGAGCTTTGCTGTAAACTAATATAAGATAGAATGCTAATTTATACTTTTTTTTGTATATTTCTCAGATTCAAGCAAATATGCACATTACGTTTTCAACTGTTTCGACCTGGAACAAAACGGAAAAATAACGTTCGAGGTAATAGTCGCAATTGGTTTTCCTTATTTTCATACCTGTAGTCTTGTTCAGCTTTAAAAAATTGGTCAAGTATTCAGCTTCTTATTTTTAAATGAAACAAACAATCATCTGCAGTTGTAAGTTCACTACATGCTTACACTTTTAAGTAATTAATGAATTCGAGGTATATAATCGCATTTAATGCATTAATTAAAATCCATCCATGATCATTAAATTTTCTTGGATTATCTTGGAAATCGACATTTTGCATGCAAACCTATATGGACAGTTTTGTAGAAATAAATTCAGGAAAAAAGATGATCTTTAAATTAAGGACTTATTGCAATCTTAAAGTGTTCCTTGGAACAAATTATTCATGGTATTAACAATTGTATGGAAGGCTCCACAGGGCTCAGTCTGTCATGCCTTGTTACACGCTGGATGGTGGATGATGGATCCTTTGGATGCACCCCTCTTGAAAATAGTTGAGAGCACTAATGGATAGCCAGACCCAGTGTGTGGCACTGTAGGTCAGCATTGGAGAAAGTATGATTTTACACAGATCTAGGTGAGTGGCGTTGGAGAACAGATTCTTTGGGATAATAATTAAAGAAGGCCGTTGGATTGAATCTAGCTAGACTTTAATACACACAAAAATTACACAGAGCCTCGTGAAAGCTCAAAAGGCAAGCTTTTAAATTCTAACTACCCTACTATGGTGTCATTTAAAATTGAAAAATGTTAGACAGTAATTGCTAGTTGTATGACAAAAAAGTTTGGTTTTACAGCCTACCCCAGCCAAACTTTAGCTTATCTACAGTATATTTTATGCTTGACAACGTCTGACTTGGCAACAATTTTGAGCAGTGCAAGGCCTACTTTGGCTAAGAGAATGGAATCAGAGAAACAATTAGCAGAGATAATACACAGTTTGTCAAAATTAAAGCCACCGCGGAATCTTCCTACATTCTCAGATGATCCAGAGTAATGGCCAACATTCCAACATTCAACTGATGTGTACACAGTCCATTACGGACAACCGTTACAGGTGCAGATGGCTTTAAAAGGAAAAGCATTAGATGCGTGAAATCTCTGAATGTTTATCTGGATAATGTAGATCAAGTAATTGAAACCTTATCTATAAGATTTGGAAGACCCGAAATGATCATAAAAACACTTATTAACAAAGTTTGCGAAGTGAAACACATAAGAGACGACAATTGGAACTTGTGATCAAGTATTCAAGCACCATCAACAACGTGACAGTAACAATTGAGAATTTGAAAAGACCAATTTATTTGTGCAACCCTGAACTTTTTAGAAGAATTTGTCAACAAACTTTCCACCGGATTGAAAATGAAGTGAGCTTCGTCGAATCCAGATTACAAAGCAATTGTTAGTGTTCGTGACTTCTCCAATTGGCTCCAAAAACAAGTGAAAACTCTTATTCGTGTTACCAATCCATTCTGATCAATGTCAAATGAAGGGGAGAAATTGGACATCAAAATATATGGTGGAAAACAACGCCCTAGTAGAACTCAATATTAGCCCGTATTGGCAAAACGTAATTTCCAGTATAGGCCTATATTAGAAATATGCCCAATATTGGTAAAATATAGGCTCTTCTCAATGTTTTGATTGGCCCATTATTATCCCCCAAAAAAACAATATATGGGAAATATAGGCTATGCTTGATTAATTCAATGGCTAATCAAATGACTAAAAGATAACCAATATTTTATATTGAATGATTTTGTGTTAATTCCAACATTATCAAATAATTTCAAACAAAAGGTGGTACATAATAGCATAAAAATTTTTTTTAAATTATACCATTAATCATTAATTTTAAATATTTTCACCAGCTTAATGATAAATTCATTAAGCTGGACAATGAACTTACAATGAACATAATTGAAAACCTTATCCATAATTATTGAATATTTTTCATTTTACCAAATTTGGAATGTTTATAATATTATATATAATGTTTAAACGTATTTATATGAAATAAAATGTGAAATGTTTATAATATTATAAATAATGTTTAAACATATTAATATAAAATAAAATAATTTATTAATGGATACATACAAATATTAAGATTAACAGGAATTCAATGTTGTTAATATTTATTCAGATTCCATATCTTTATTGGTTCCCCTCAATTTTCTTCCACCATCATGATCTCCAACTCCTGCTAAAAATTGTGAAATTTATTCCTTGATGATGGAATTATTCTCTCCATATCGTTTATGTATTGCAGCTGAAAATAAACATGTGTCAATGTAAATGCTGCATATATAGCTAAAAGACTACGCTACACAAAAGTTCAATGATCAAAACATGAAAGTTTACATACCTTGATTATAGAACAAATTATCTGTTAAGTGATAACTGATGTGAATAGTAATTATTGCCTAACGAAATGTGCAAGTGAAGCTTAATTAATGGGTTTGTGGTTTCAAAAGAAGGCGGACATCGCCATCTTGGGTGTCTAAATTTAACTGCATGCATGTATTGAACATATATAATTCTTACAATTTATTTAGCATATTTGATTTTTTAAGTATTGCTTGTTTCCAATTTTCATACAATTTGTCATTTTATTTATAGAATAAGTTTTCCTTTTTTAAAAAAGCCATCCAAACCTTTAAAATATTTAGTAGATAATTTTTAAAAATCATGTACATCAGTTTTAATAAATCAACAAACTGAAATCATTAATTAATAAAATGTAACAATGGCACAGTGTTAGCCAATAAACTTTGGTTATTGATATGATAACAACTGGACAGTTTGCGTTTGCTAGAAATCGAATACTATAACAAAAATCAGCCCTACATTGGCCAATAAGCTTAGGATAAAATTGGCCCATTTATGTAATGAATATTTAAAAAAATCCGCCAATATGCTTGGGCCAATATCGTTCCTCTAATGTTATCAATTATGTAATTTTTAACCAACAATGGCAAATAAATTATGCCATATTGGCCTGCTATTGAATGCAAAAAAAGTGCTATATTGGCCAAGTATTTGCCAGTAAGCTTTGGTCCAATATTAGCCCAATATATGTTTTGTTAGCCAATGTTTGCCACTTTAACCAATAAAGCTCCAATATTCAGCAAATTAATTTCCAATATTGAGTGCTACTTGGGACATATCCATACAATATTAACAACAGAAAACGAAGAAAAGAAAAAAGGATGTATATTCTGCAAGAAAACAAATCATGTTCTTTTTGCATGCTTCAATTTTAAGAAGTTGGTTCAAGATAGATGGAAGTGGGTGTTCGAAAACATTGTCTGTGTTATGTGTTAATAAGCAAAACATCAACAAGACATGTGTGAAGTGAAATTAATCTGTGGAATAGATGGATGTCGAAAACCACATCATCAACTACTTCATGCCAAAAAATCATCCAACAATTAACAAGAACAAGTGACATGTCTTGTTTCCCAAGATCAGGCGAAAGTGATACTAAAAGTACTGCCTGTGATCATCTCTGGACCAAACGGAGATGTATGAACATTTGCTATTCGTGTTGGTGGATCAACCATTACCTTATTAGATAAACAAGTAGCCAAAAAAATTGGTGCATTTGGACCAGAAAAAAAATGACAATTGGATGGATTAATTCAACAGGCAGAGAACTAAAGTCACAGAAAGTTTCAATAAAATACAAGAGAAAACATGAAAAAGAAATGTTTTGTGTGGATAATGTTCGCACGATACCAAACCTGAAACTTCCAGCTCAAAATGTGAACATCAAAAATTTGAAGCAAAGATGGCATCACATTTGCGGAGTAAACATCGAACCACTTCTTAATGAAAGCCGGACATTCCTTATTGGAGCCGACAATGAGTACCTTGCTGTAGCATCAGAGGTATTTCAAGGACCTTAACACTCGCAGGTCATCACAAAGATGAAGTTATGTTATGTGATTCACGGACCAGCTAAAGAATTTAAATGAAGAATGAGTGACAAAAACTTCCACTTCTCACCTGGAAGAAGAACTCGGAAAAATGGGAACTGGAATTGGACAAAAAAATAAATCCGCATTTTTTACGAGCAAAATGAACAATGATGAAAATCTCCATCACCTGGTAAAACATTCTTTAGCACGGAAGAAGTTGGAGTGCAAATTTCAAAACATCAAATTCAATCGAAAGAAAATGAACGAGCTGAAAAAATACTGGAGAATATAACAAACAAAATTAAAAACAGATGGGAAACAGGTCTCTTGAGGAAAAACGATAAACCAAACTCCCATCAAGCTATCATTAAACTATCAAAAGACTGAAAAGAATTAAACAAAAATTAGATCATGATCCAGATTTAGCTTCTCAGTATGCAAGCAAAATAGAAGAATTCATTGCAAAGAAATATGCCAGACAACTATCAACAGAAGAAACAGATGTGAAGAATGACAAGACCTGGTATCTTCCTTACTTTGATACATACCATCCAAAGAAGCCAAAGAAAATGAGACTAGTATTAGATGCTGCCTTTAAAGTAAATGAAACAAGTATGAATGATATGTTACCTTCTGGAAAAGACCTTCTACAACCATTGCCAACAGTGTTAATGAAGTTCCGGCAACAACAGATTGGATTCTCTGCTGGCATCAAAGAAATGTTCTTGCAAATAAAGAATAGAAAAGATGATCTGCCTGAATTTTCTCTGGAGAGGAATGAACCGATATCATGAATTAAATGAATATGTAATGACTTTGATGTTGTTTGGAACTACCTGCGCTCCTTCTTTGGCACAATTTGCGAAAAATAAAAATTCTGATGAATTCAAGGAAGAATTTCCAGACGCTGTAGCAGCCATTGTCAACAACCATTATGTTGATGATTACATTGATGGTGCACAATCTGAAGAAATGGCAATTCAAATAATATTAGATCTGATCAAAGTCCACAAAAAAGGAGGATTTTACATTTGTGGTTTTAACTCTAATTCTATTCAGGAGCTATCCCTGGTGAATTAAGATAAAATGACTTAAAAGATCTTAACCCTACTTCAAAAATTAAATGGAATGAATTTTTGGACTTCACTAGGATCCAAAACATGACATCTTCACATTCAATGTACAATTTAAATGTGTTAACAAAGATGTTATTCAAGGACACCGAAGGCTAACTAAGAGAGAAGTATTAAAATTACTTATGTCAATATTCGTCCCTCTTGGATTTGTAGCTCACTTTGCTGTAAAAGCAAAGATATTGTTACAAGATGTATGGCGATCTGGAATCAGATTGGACGATGAGTTATCTACTGAACTTTGTACGAACGGGTTCAAATGGACTGAAGAATTGAAACAGATAACTGAAGTCGAAATTCCATGATGTGATTTTCATAACATTGCAGAAGTGAAAAATCTGCAACTTCACATGTTCGCAGATGCTAGTGAAAAAGCATTTGTGGCTGTTGGATACTTTAGATTTGACACAGGAAGTGAAATTCATACTACACTAGTTATGGCAAAAACTAGAGTATCACCACTGATACCAATGTTAATTCCTAGACTTAAACAACAAGCCACAGTGATGGCCAGTCATCTTGCTATCAGCATCAAGAAACAACATGATCTCGAAAAAGATGAAAGTCACTTCCGGACAGACTCTCGCACTGTTCTCTGTTGGATCAGATCAGATGCCAGAAAATACAAGCCATTTGTTGAACAGAGTTGGAGAAATAGATGATTTAACAAATGGTGACACTTGGCACTGGATTAAAACCAAACTGAAAGTAGCGGATGAAGCCAAAAGAAATATCATTGACTGCGACTTCAATCCAAACAGTTGCTAGTTCATATGGCCAAGTTTTCTGAAATTGGAAAAAGAGCAGTGGCCTGAAGATTCAAAAAATCAAACTATTCCAACTGACGAAGAAATGGAAACAAAGACAGAATTTCTAGGTTTGATTGAGGAATCTGATAAGCTAATTGAATATACAAAGTTTAGCTCATGGATGAAACTCGTAAGAGTAATTGGATGGATTAGAAGATTCACCTTTAACAGTCGTAGACAACCAAATGAACGAATTACAGGAACCCTGTCTATGTCTGAATCAAAGAAAGCCGAAATCTTCATTTTGAAGAAAATTCAAGCCTTCAGTCTTCAAGATGAACTAGAAAGACTAAATAAGAAGAAAACTCTAAACAAAAACAGCAGATTGTTCATGCTGTCTCCCTTCTTAGACCATGATGGATTAATCAAAGTTAAGGATAGAACTTCAATTTCTCCATATTTGCAAAATTCTTGCAAAACGCTCATAGTACTTGATCAAAATCATCATGCGACTAGACTGCTACACATGAACGTCTACATCACCAAGGGCAAGAACCTATACTAAATGAACTAAGAAAGAAATATTGAATATTACATGGAAAATCTGCTGTAAGAAGAGGATTTCGAAGATATTCCCAATGCTGTATTTGCAAAGCCAAACCATTAATACAAGAAATGTTATTGTTGCTGTATTCAAGAGTTACAAAGCAGACAAGTTCATTTGTAGAAACTGGTGTGGATTACTTCAGATTTATTGAAGTCACTGTAGGAAGAAATCATGAAAAACGGTTTGGGGTGCTATTTACGTGTCTTTCAACGAGAGCCATTCATCTGGAAGAAGCTCATTCCTTCATCACAAATTCTGCTATTATGGCCATTAGAAGATTGCCAGCATTCGGGGATTGCCAACAAAAATCTTTTTGGATAACGGAACTAATTTTCATGGAGGAAATAATAAATTGAAAAAGGCAGTTGAACACCTTAATCAAACGAAGATAATTGAAACATTTACAGTAAAAAACATTAACTGGCACTTCATTCCTGCAGCAGCTCTACATATGGGAGGTGCTTGGGAAAGATTGATAGGATATGTAAAAATAGCACTTCACACAATCCTTAAAGACCAGTACCCAAAAGATGAAGTATTATCTACTTTAATTCAAGAAGCCGCCCATACTGTGAACTGCAGACCACTGATACACATGTATCACTTGACTCAAGTGATCAAGTGGCCTTGATTCCAAATTATTTTCTTACTGGTTGTTCCAGCAACGTTCAACTTCCAGGAATGTTTAAAAGAGATTTAAATTATGCAAAAACAATGGCAAACATCTCAAAGTTTAGCATATATGTTCTGGACAAGGTGAATTAAAGAATATCTTCCAACATTAACTGCAAGGAAAAAGTGGCACAGCAAAGGATCTCAGCTCAAAGTCAGAGATTTTGTGTTTATTGGTGATGGAAATTTACCCAGGAATATATGGGCAAGAGGAATTATAATTGCTATTTACCCTGAACCAGATCAACAAATACGTGTTGTTGTGAGAACCTACCACGGAATTGTACAAATACCAGTTACAAAGATCATACTTCCCAGCACCGAATTTTTTTCATTTTTCACCCAAAGATGCAACATCAGGAGGTAGCATGTTACAGGGAAAGGAATAGAGAAAGATGGCACATGCTGTAATAGTATGTGCTTTGTTACATAGGAGCATGCAGTAGCATGTGCTATGTTTGAAAGTAGCATGTGCTATGTTGAAATAAGCATGTGCTTTGAATGTTTGATATATTTTTTATGCATGTGCTATGTTAAGTTGCACATGCATATTGATGCAAGTGCTAAAGGATTTAATTTGAAATGTGAAATGATGTTCTTGTTCACTTTGAGTTCTGCAAACGAGATGAACAGACGTTTTTTCTTGTTTGAAATTAAAAAAACGTTTGTATTAAGATTGTTGCTGGATTTATTCAGAGTAGTCAGGTCATGGCTTACCACATGGTCCGTAGACAAGAAAGAGAAGGGCTATTGTTGGAACAGTGATGTATCCATTTAATTGATTGATGATCTCAATTCCAAAAAACTTCTGCACTGCTCCTAGATCCTTGATGTCATAAAACCGTCCCAAAAGATCGCAGGCACAATTAAGGTCTTCTTTGGTGCGGCTGATGACAAAATATCATCCACGTAGAGCAAGACGAGGACCATCCAACCCAAACAGAAAACACATCAAGTGGATAGTAGTGGGCAGATTCCAAGTTACTTAAGAGTTTTTGTTACCTCCTTGTACCAACACTGACCCGCCTGATGCAATCCATATAGTGCCTTGAAAAGTGTAAAGTTCCAATCACGTCCCGCTCCGCAGAAACTACCGGCACACGCGTCTTATGGCCAAAACTATTTATTTACAGAACTTAAAACTTTACAAATTTATAAAAACAAGAAAAACAACAGAAACCCGTTGGTAGCATTTGCCAGCCCTGATACCGTATAAATCAAAAGTACAGGTCGGCGTGCATCTTCCATTGTCCTGCTTGGACCACTGGCCTACCTGAAATTCCCTCCCTGAATCCTCGAGTTTCCCAGCAAGCCTCGTAAGGAATGCTGGTCGGCTCGGGAATGCAGGGAGGGTTTCAACCTTCAACCCAGGTCACATTCCGTGACCCAATCTACCACCAGGAATTTCCACCATGCAACTCATGGTCCCGAATTCCACATACCCCTTCTTAGCTGTGACCACTCCCGGAGGCACTTTAGAAAAACTTTAAAACACAATTTCACAATAAAAAAAAAACAACAATTCCGACCCCAACACATGAAAACTACTGCCGGCGGCTATACAAAACCATGGTATTCTGACCTGCGGCTGCTTCCTCATCCTGCCTCCTCAACTACGCCCTCTCGCGGCGGCGACGACGATCAATCAAGGAGTCCAGGCCTTGACGTGGCAGTCCCCTATGTCCTTCAGCCAACCCATCATCCGGAACACCATCAGACTCTGAAGATAGTT
The DNA here is from genome assembly GCA_034696685.1 of Julus scandinavius. Taxonomy (NCBI): domain Eukaryota; kingdom Metazoa; phylum Arthropoda; class Diplopoda; order Julida; family Julidae; genus Julus; species Julus scandinavius. The sequence continues at coordinate 17,612 of JAQGAE010001417.1, forward strand.
CGACAATAGATACGCCCGTAGGCCCTACGATCCTCGGAAAATGTCCCAGGCGGTCGAACAAATCTGCCATCCAAATCATCACCCGCTAATTCCCGATCCTAATTTTTAACTTCGGCTGGCGGGGGATGATGATAATTTTCTCGCCTTGGCGGTCGCCATACCCACGGTAGACGAAATCCTCGTCCGCCACGCCATGGCTGCCAAGATGGCCCATTATTTCTATCCGACGCCGGAACTTCATTACGCTGGGTCGGCAATTTTAAAGCCGCCCCTGTCACCGATGCCGTAATCGTTCGGTGACGAGCGCCGTCGGAAACCATCACAGTTACCGTCACCGAAGGCACGTTCTGAGCCATACTTTTCTATTACCACCTAAAATAAAACAAAAAATCCACAACCGCATGCATTAATCAATAAAACCACAAGAAAGCCAAACAATTCTCAAAAAAATGCTCAAGAAAACTCACCCGAGGTGACACCTATCGCACGAAAGACAAAGAAAAAATGTTTCCCAACTTACAGAGGCCTGGGAAGTCCGGTCAATCAAACCTTTAGCTCCGTCTAAGAGGAGGTGTAACCCACGCTTCGAACTAATTGGCACCACCTACTGGGCATGTTTCCAAAAAAAAATTTCAGATTATTTACATGCATTATCGAAATAGGAGGCATACCCTTTCTTGTGTCCCTGAATGCAAAATTCACTTAAGAAAATTTTTCAACAATCTGGTAAAGGCCGTGATAGGGCGTCTTGAACTTCCCTGGCCTAAACGGGCTGGAGCCAAATCCCTCACCAAAATCCATTCACCCACACCAAATTCTACATGCCTGTGCGATTTATCAAATCTAACCTTTTGTTCATTCTGCACCCCCTTAGGGCTTCCAGCGCCCGTAATCTACGTTCATCCACCGATATTTTCAGACCTATCAAGCGGGGCTGTCCCACCATGTTAAATACAGGCAACCATGGCAAAAATCCATGCATCCACTCAAAGGGAGATGCCTGCAACGATGCCTGTCATGCAAAATTATACGCAGCTACTGCTATATTTAACGCAACCCTTTAACCCCCTTTACATTTACCTTCAGGGGCAGTTATCCGGACCGTTGTAAGCAGTGTCTGTATCATCCTCTCAGCCAACCCATCAGCTTGCTGGTGATACGGGGTTGAAGCCCTATACACTATACCATATCTCCAAAAAAAACCTGGGCCTATTTGCTCAACTGGGGTGTCCCGCTACCGAAAATAAAACTCCTGTGGTACCCAAAATCTATCAAACAATGTCAGAAAAAATTTGTCGATAGCCACTGCATTTGCACTTTTCACAGGGGCCACCACACAATACCTCGTGGCATAATCCACCGCCACCACCCAATACGCGCATCGTCCTACTGATGGGGGAAATGGCCCTGCAAAATCAAATCCCCATTTCTCCCCCGGGCCCCCCACCGCTATGGGTTCCAACAATTCCTGGGGCAATACCCTGGGAATCTTATTCCTCTGACACTGTTCACAGGAAGCAACAAATTTCACCACAACTGCCTTCATTTGGGGCCAATAATACATGTGTGACATCAATGACAGTCTTAAATATCCCAAAATTCCCAGCCAATGGGTGATCATGGCATTTCCTAATCACCCCCTGGCGCAAGTGCTCAGGTACCACCAACAGCAATCTAGGAGAATCAGATGGGTATTAAAAGTATAAAGTATGCCCCAACATCAAATAACCCTTTAAGGCAACAGCTCTCCCCACGGCTTTAGCAAGCAATACCTCCATCCCTGGATCCTGCCTTGTTCCCTTGGTTTATCCAATTGGCCCTGGAGCAAATATATATAAGCATCCTCCTCCACCCCTGGACCCACTTCCTGTTCCATAGCCGGATATCTACTGAGGCAGTCCACATCAACATGGAGCCCTCCCTTTTTATAAATGACCTCATATGTGAACTCTTCCATTTTTCCTGCCCATTTTCTTAGCCAATTAGTAGGAGTCTTGAGAGACCTCAAATAACACAGGGCATGATGGTCCGTGACAATTGTCACCTTATTAAAAAACAAATAATGATGTAATTTTTCTGCAGCCAAACACAATTGCCAGGGCCTCTAACTCTGTTACCGTATATCTAGTCTCTGCCGCAACAGTGAGCGACTTGCATAAACCAACACTCGCTGGTTAGGCTTAATCCCCCGATACAAAATTGCCTTCAGCCCCACCCGCGACGCATCAGTATGCAAACTCAAAGGCATCGTTGGATCAAACATAACCAATACTGGGGCCACACACAAAGCCTCCTTTAATGTTTCAAACGCCATTTCACATAGCTCTGACTCCCACGTTAAATTCATCAAAGGCCTCGCTATACTTGCAAAATCCTTTATAAAACGCCTTTAATAACCACACAGAACCAAAAAACTTTTTACTCCTTTCCTATTCCCGGGCCAGGGAAAGTCACAGACCGCCCTAATCTTTTCAGGGTCCGTAGCCACACCCTCTTTACTGACCACATGACCCAAATGTTTAACCTGCTCAAAGCCAAAGAAACACTTTGAAGGCTTCAGCTTAATATTATAGCATGACAAAACCTCCAGCACAGCCCTTTGCCTCTCTAAGAACACCTCAAAATTAGGGGCAAACAAAATGATATCATCCAAATAATTCAAGCAAGCCTCCCACTACAAATGAAAAAAAATTTGGTCCAACCCCCTCTGCATTGTGGCTGGTGCATTACATAACCCAAAGGGCATCAGAGTGAACTTGAAATGCCCCTCAGAACATGAAAAAGCCGTCTTTTCCTGGTATCGCTTCCCCATTGACACCTACCAGTATCCTGACATCATGTCCAGGGTTGCAAACCAGGCCGACCCCTTCATGGCATCCAGTGCATCATCAATGCGCGGCAACGGGTAACTAACCACCACTGTGTCCGCATTTAACTTCTGATAATCTGTACAAAAACGCACGGACCCATCCTTTTTCTTAACCAGAACCATTAGGCTAGAGTATTGGCTTCTACTGGGAACCACCACCCCCTGCTGTTGCATCTCCTCAAGTTCCTTCCAAACTATTTGCCTAACCTTCTCTGATGATCGTCTTGGAGGAACGTACGCTGGAGCGTGACCCCCGTATAAATTGTATGTGGGGGCAATTTACTCAATCCGAATCCCTGTACGGACAATGCAAAAGCACCCCGAAAGCCCCACAACAACCTATGCAACGCCCGTCGTTGAACCCTTGTTAGAGTTGGCCCCATCTGTAACATGGGGTCACACCCCTCTACCTCGGAACAACTTTCCACCCGTCCATCATTATCCTCTGCAGTTTTAAATGGCATCACCTCGGTTGCTTCCAATGCCGAAATCGAAGCTATCTACATCCAAATCCAAAGCCTCAGCAGTAAGATTTCCTACCTGAAAAAGATGACACGACTCATTATCGACTGACATTACCCCGCACGCGCTGACATTCCTTCCAATGGCAAAGCCTCAATAAGCACCAAGTCACCATTCTTCGCCTGCTCAGGAATCCGGCACATTACCATTGACGTTGAACACGGCAGCAATGTAACTGCCTGCAAAAGCTGAATTAGCAGTCCTTGCAATCTAACCCCTCTTTCCTCTACTGACTCCATCAGCCTTAAGGCATCCTCTATATCACTCTGTGCGGGTTCACCTTCCACCTTAATCACCACAGAGCAGTTCCCGTCTCCAGCATCCTGGGCGTCTTTTTCCACCAGCTGTGATTCACCCACGGGTACGTGATGCAGCTTTACAAAAGGAAAATGTTCAACTAAATTATCTTGAAAGCAAAACATTTCACTAAGTGGCAATAGAATCAATCCCGTAAGACGAGAAAAATCCCAGCCTAAAAAGGCCACTCCATCTGGTCGACACAAGACCCTAAACCGATGCACTAATGTTCGTCCGAAAATAGTCAATTCAACATCACGTTCTCCCATGCTATCCACTGCGTGGCCAAAGACATCATACAAAGGTCTGCCCCTAAACTCTCTAGTCACTGACAATCCAAGCATGTTAAGAAGTGCCTCCGATAATACTGAAACCACTGATCCTCCATCAACAACCATAAATACCGCTCAAAACCCATTCTGCACCTGGACAACTGGCGACGAAATTTTAATCCCTGCAGCTTCTTCAGACACCTTCACGTCAGATACCATAGGCCACCAATTACAGGGGCCACTCTTTAATTCTGCGACTGTGTCCTTGCCCATCCGTTTTGGGCAAAATCTTTTCATATGTCCCGGTTCCCCACAAGAGGGAAGCATTTATAATTCTGCACCGAAGTACTTGCACCGGCGTTAACATCGACTGAAACCGGTTTTACTACACCCGGGCTATCCACTACCGCGGGCGATGCAACTGCAGTTGGCCGACCAAATACATAGGCTTCTTCCAAAGCCACCACCGCCAGCCACAATTCTTCTATTGTATAGCACTGACGGTCTGCCACCCCAACGTGAAAAATAGGCTGCAGTCCCGAAACAATATTTATTATTGTATCCAAAACCGGTGTATGGGGGTTCAAAGTCTGTGCCATCGAGGTTATATCAATTAAGTACTCTCGAACAGGCTCATTCCAGCCGTGACGCTACGAAATATACTGCCTCCCCAGTCCAGGGTTATACATCGACGATCCAAAACACCGCTTCAATTACTCGACCAATTCAAACCATTGCATATTTAACAACCGATCGGCATTCGTCATAAATCATTTTGTCGCATGGTTCCATCTGTGGTTTCATTTTTGGCTCCATATCAATCACTACCTCCGGGGTTTGGTCAAAGTCCAAACAAACCGGGCGCCTACCACCACAATCCAGCACCACCTGCGTGACCTTCATCATCAAATCAGGGACCGCACCACCCCAAGCCTGCAATGCTGCCTGCCATCGGTCAGGGCTTTCTCCTCTAAGTTGCAGATCTCCATCTCCAAACGTTGGATTTATGTCCGGGTCTATAACCGCCTGTGTCTGTGTACCCATCGGCTAAATTGGCGTGGTAATACGTACAGCCTTGTTTAAGCGCAGTTCCATTTTTCAAAGTCAATGTACAGGGTGCGTCACAATAGAAGTCGACGCAAAACTGTACCTCCACCATGTAAGGTTCCAATCGCGTGCCACTCCGCAGAAACTACCGGCACACGCGACTTAGGGTCAAAACTATTTATTTACAGAACTTAAAACTTTACAAATTTATAAAAACAAGAAAAACAACAGAAACCCGCGGGCAGGAGCTTGCCAACCCCGATACCGTATAAATCAAAAGTACAGGTCAGCGCATCTTCCAGTGTCCTTCTTGGACCGCTGGTTAACCTGAACTGCCCTCTCTGAATCCTCGAGCTTCCCAGCAAGCCTCGTAAGGAATGCTGGTCGGCTCGGGAATGCAGGGAGGGTTTCAACCTTCAACCCATGTCACATTCCGTGACCCACTCAACCACCAGAAATTCCCGAATTCCACAAGAGCTTCCATATGATGGCTGGCCTTACTTTGGCTACCAATGGTGGTTGAACATAAATCTTCTCCTTAAGCTGGAGTCAAAGCACTCCCGACTGCACCAAAAATCCGCAAGGTGGCGCTGAATTTCACGGCCATTTTTCGTC
>JAQGAE010001418.1:0-23232 GCA_034696685.1 Julus scandinavius
GGTCAGTATGATGGATCCGATCTGACATTGTATACATAGCCTCTGTAAATTGAGGCCCGATAACTTCATAGTACCATAAAATGTCCATGATGCAAAGCATAAAATAAACTAAGCTGTTTTATAAAACAAAAATAAGTGAATATCATTGTATAGCAGATGTTTGAATGTTAGTTTAAAATAATATGCCTATATATGAATAATGTACTAAATGTAGATGAAAAATGATTGCCAGAATTCATGTTTTAAACAAATAACATTATATTGTTTGATGTTATGTTAATTAGAGAATCGAAAATGTATATTTTTTATATCTTTCAAACTAGAAATAACACTGCAAATCAAATTTACCTTAAATCAAGATGTCATGGCGAGTATATATTCTTTAATATACATCGAAATATATTAATGAAATAGAAAACATAAAATGTAGGTGAAATATAAAATGTATATTTAAATTTGATGCATTTTTCAAAAATTTCCAATCAAGCAGTTGAATTAAGGTGATAAGTTGCATATTGATTTAAGTTCAATTTGTATAGGCTAAAATTGACAAAATAAGTTAAAATACAAGTTATGTGTCACATTTCTAATTATGTTGTGGTCGTTTTTGCTGTTATTTACTTTTAAACTGCTATACATACTTGTGCATCTTACAAATCCAAACTGGTTGCCACAATATGGCTTAAATGCTTAAATGCACAAATCTGGAAGGCTTTTCAGAATAGCTTTTACACGTGAATGTGGAATAGCTTTGGAAACTTTGAGGATACGAAGGTCGTATATATGTTTTCTACCCCTTATTTCAAAATGTCCAACATGGCGACCGTTGTTTAAGCAGTGTCTGACAGCATGCCATGTGTGCCACAAACCGAAAAGGCACGGCGCAGCCTAATTTCGGTGCCTTTGGGCCTGCTGCAACTGCTGCTGCTATAAATATGCATATTTTCGTGCACCCTGTCTGTCTGACCCTGCTTTGGGATTTTCCGTCTAGGTCTCTTGCATAATTTCCGATTTGAGGCGCGTGCACAGCTAACCCAGTTCCCAACCCCTACCGTTCCTGGTTGGTGACGTCGTACCTGACCCTGCCGGCTAGCCCCGGCCCTAACCCTCTTCCCCCTACCCCTTCTTTTTATTCCCCTTCTTTTCCCCCTTTTCTCCGCCATTTCCACACAAAGGCTTTCCAGGCAAAACCAACGACCCACCATTCTGACGTATGTAGATGAGTAACCCCCCCGTGCTCCGCAATTGCACCTTTGTCTCTTCACATCAACTCGACCATATATATAGTTTTCAAATTTTCAACGTTTATGAACGACCCTCGATACCGCCATGGATCTCATATTTTATATATACTAGTTCACCTTTAAAACTAACGTTTCGTGACTGTTAATTCCACAAAGCTTATGGATTTCGGGATTTGCGTTTGTTTTTAAGTCTTGGCAAAAATTCAAAGATGGCCGCCTGCAGGCTTGTTTCCAGAGAACTAGCCATCCGTTAATGGTTGACGAATTTGTTGCCGTTTTTTGACATCCCTCTTTCCCCGTCGTCAATTTCATCCCGTTTCTCCGGACTTGACATTGTTACGCACCGAAATGTTGCATGAAATCAATCCATATTTCAAGAAACTCCTGCTGCAATTATGAGAGATTAAAATAAAGAATATAAATGTGTATTTCCTAATTTGATTCTCTCATACGAAAACGTGATTTATAGCTCTAAATTGCTGTATCAACCATGTTAAACATCTGTGTATAGGCAGAGGACATATACAGACACTATATTCTATTATGAGTTACATCATTTGAACCGTTTTGTGTCACCAAATACTGTCTTTCAACATTTATAAATATTAAATAAGAAAAGTGCGTCTTTTCATAAAGAGTAAGTAAAAGCAATTACCGTTTATAAATATAAAACAGAAATATTCTCTTAAGACCAAAACGTAATTTGTAGCTCTATTACTGTAACAACCATGTTAAAAATATATACAAGTTGAGAACATTTACAGACACATGTTTTGAGAGTTACATGATTTGAACAGTTTTGTATCACCATAGACTGTCTTTCAACACAAAAATTGAATAAGAAAAGTGTGTCTTGTTATATAGCAAGCAACAGCAAGTACCTTTTATAAATAAAAAAATTAAATAAGGTGCACAATTTCAGTCTCAAATATAAGCTTATTTGAATGAGCTATTTTAGCTCAGGAGATGTAAGGGTGTGGAAGAAAAGTGCATAATCTTTAACCCTTGTATATGTCGGGGGTTTATAATACTAAGAAGGAATATATAGTGTGGCACGCTGCTTCTCCCTTTTCTTACGCAGACCCCCCTCGTCGTCATATTTCGTCATAAAACTTACCCCCATCTACTGCTGTCACATAAACAAATTCAAGAAAAAATCATGTAAAAATTGGTTGGATATTACGTGGAAGAAGAAAAACAATAAGCAGTATGCTGCATGCATTGCATGTCAATTTGAAATGGTTTAACAAATAAAAAAACGATTTTCTTGCAAATAACATTTTTGGGATGTCATGGAAAGTGTTATTTGTAAAATGGTGGCCGAGATATGTTAAAAACATGTTTTACATATCATTGCACTTCTATTAACGGAATTAGGCATTCTAAATCTGGTCATATACATGCCTCTGTTGGTTTTGACTCGTTGCTTGTTCCCATAAAGATGAGATATGGTTTGAGAATGTAAATATTTGTACATAGCCATGAGTGTATATATATATATATATATACCATGTGCACAAGTATTATTTATAGGCTCATTGTTTTATACACGTATAAAATATTCCAAATCATGTATTCTAAAACATAGATGACAAGAATGATTATTATTTCATTGCAATAAAATTTGTAAATCGTTAATTGATAGACATTGAATGCATTTGAGTAACGAGTAAAATAATACTTAGCACGGAGAGTAATTGAAGTATACCAAATGTACTCAGTAGGTGAGTGCAAAAGTAATTGAATTCAGCTGTACTCAAAACGCATGAGTGCAAAAGTATTGAATTCAACTGTACTCAATATGTATGAGTACAATTCACTCGATTACAAAAATGTACTCACAATGGGTGATTGCAAATGTCCTTGAGTATTAACGTAATCTGAAATTATGTATGAGTACCAAAGTAATCGAGTATGAATACAAATACTTTAATTTAATAATTGTGTACATTGAATACATTTGAGTAATGCACGAAACGAGTAACTTCACACTAATCATTCTAAAGAATAATGTATACTATATACTTTTTATTGCTATTGGATACAGTTCCTCATTTTTTCATTTTAATTATTAACACTTTGTTCACGTGATCACGTCTTTAATTCCATGGATACTCGGATATCCAGTACTCATATCCATGAGTATACGATTTTCCCAAGTCTGATTACGCTACTACTCGTATTCATTTCGTATATATGTAAAATTACTGATTGCTTCTACTCTATACTCACTGTGGAGTACTATTCCAATATACTCGTATAATCAGTATACTCCTGCTCATGAGTACAATTTGCCCATGTATGATTACTCATTTCATATGACTACTTATTACATGTGCTCTATTCATACTACTCATACTATAAATATATATAATATAATAAAATGGCTTTATTCAAGAATTTTTTCATTATTTGGGAGTTTTTTTATTTGGGATGCTGGGAACATTATATACGTGTATACGCTATGTATATATATATATATATATAAACGCTTCGACTATTCAGCCCATATATAGGAATATCCTTCGCTTAAAGCGGGTCTATCAGTACAAACGAGCGGAATTGCTGACGACGCTGTATTTATTGAAAAATTTGCTCAACTGCGTTGCCATATTTGCATGCGTGTGCGGGGGGCAGAAATCTGATTGATTTGTTGACCCAAACCCATGGTCATTCCGCCATTATTTATTGCTGCAAAATTTCGCTGCGGTTTTTCTACATTTGCGAAAATTAAATTGGCGATGGTTGGACATAAACAGTGGATTGACGTTGCAATAAAGGATTGAAAGATCGGGTTCATATTCATTTATGGTTTCGTTCCAAAATTGTTTTCCTCCAAAAACTATATACAAGTACATTAGACGAAAACTACTACTATATATACCGGACCGGTTCAATATAAAGGCTGGCGCAAATGGCTAAACAATTTACTGTCGACTGCCATTGGAGGCTTATCTGGATACATCTTCCCATTCATAGCGAGTGGACAATGGCCGAGGCCTGAATGGCCGCGATGAAGACATCGTTGTGTAGTCTTTCTTATCGGCGCCCTCCATGTTGTTTATTTTCATATATGCATTCCCAACTGCTCAATGAATTGCAATAAATCGAATTTCCCCCACAAAAAAAAAAATAATAATAAAAAAAAATTCAAAAATCGTTTCATACAACATATAACAGAACATGTAGGCCTAGTATATGACAAAACGACATTATAGGGAAGCTATAAACCCGCAATGGCGGTCTTGCTCGCATTAACCTAGATCTGGGCCAGGGAAGCCCACCAGGTTTCTGCAATTTCTCCGTGATTCTATTACCAATCTCGCCTGATATGTCGAGATTTTACGGTATTGGAACGCGAGGGTAATGATCTTAAAGAGCGCGGAGTGTCGGCGAAATTTGCATTTGGCGGCAGACGTGTTAAATGAATAATTGGGTTGCTTCCGATGGGAGGGTGTTCTATAGTAGAACACATCCCTGATGTGTAAATGAATGTTTTTTCTGGTATCTTGGGAATGCAAATTTATGTGGCACCCTATATCACTGCATGGCGACAGAAATATTTATATATTATGGGAAAGCTAAACCTGGTGTAATAGGAATGTCCATTCATGGCATTCAACGTGTATATATCCAGTCGTAAATATATATGTATTTATAGTATCGAAAATAAACAAACATCCGTTCTTGTTTATTTATAGCAAAAAGAAAATCAAAATATCCATTTGTAATGCTTTTGGCAGACATGATATGTAGACATAATCAAATTAAATAATCATGGATATTTATATAACCATTACATGTATATAATGTAATCAAAAATATCATAGTTGACATATAGACATTAAAAATACAGTATGCATTTAATTTAGCATAAATTAGTATAAAAATATTAGTATATTAAAAAAAAATTTGGAATGTTAAATATAAGTATAAAATGTAGAATAAAAATTAGTCTTATTCAAGTTCAGCACCACCTGGTGGTATGAAAAAAGATTTCCGAATTATGAAAAAGTATGCTAAAGACCCATACGCCACTAGGGGGTGTTAAAACGTGAATATGTTATTTAGCTCATTTCATTTCCCTCATTTTATTTAGCATATTGAAAATAAAATATTACATCAGGCCATATCCACTATACCGAGATTCCATGCTAAGGACTCGTACGCCACTAGAGGGTGCTGAAAGCGGTATAATAAAATATACGCTTAAAATTAGCATACAAATTAGACTTATTTTGAGTTCAGCACCACCTGGTGATATGAAAATAGATTACCGAAATACCGAAATACTATGCTAAAGACCCATACGCCACTAGGGGGGGCTGAAACTGGAATATGGTATTTAACTCATTTCATTTCACTCACTTTATTTAGCATATTGAAAATAAAAGATTTTATTAGGCCATGTCCATTACCGAAATTCCATGCTAAGGACTCGTACGCCACTAGAGGGTGCTGAAAGTGATGTAGTATAAAATCTAGCATAAAAATTAGCCTGATATTTAAATTCAGTACCAACTGATGGTATGAGTAGGTATTTAGTTCATTTCATTTAGCACATTAGATGGCGGAGAAAAACATCACCAAGCCATGTCCATTACCGAAATACCATGATATGGACTCGTACGCCACTAGGGGGTGCTGAAACTGGAATATGGCTAATATATGCAATTTTACATACAGCATATAAATTACAAATATTCACTTGTGGTATTTAGCATAGATAATACAAAAACATCAATTCATGATATATTGAGTGCGAAATAAAACTGGGTTATTCCAATAAAGTAAACGCAGGCTTTCCGAGCATATTAAACATTCCCACGGTCAATTAATCTAAAGCGATGAAAATGTTTATATACATGTACTACATGCAACAAAATAAAATTAAGCATGGCTAATTATTTCTTAATGTCCGATTTCATGGACTGTCCAAAATGCCGAAAAATGGAATAGCGTAAACAATAAAAATGCCACGGCATTTTCATTGTTATAAAATATACTGCATTTTGAAATACATGATTTGCATAAAGTCAGTCCACTATAGCCTCTATTTTCGTGAAACAATAGCATGCTTATTAGAACGCTGGGCGACATGAGTTGCTGTAAAGCGTGGTTGTCCATCAATAGTCTGACAACTGTATACGCAAATAATAATAATAATGAAATATAAACATGAAAATGGATACAAATGTTTCTTCTATCTTTTGTTGACTACATGATTAGAAAAACGAAAGCATATAGCCGGCAGCGACTGACGTCAGCCCCCTGCCACACAGAGGGTAGTGTCATAATTGCAATAGTATCTAGCCTCAAAGCAGGACTTCGAATGTAGAGCATGTGTAATTCTTAATTCGCATAACGTTGGGCTAATCTTAGATTTTGGTTGGCAATGTTGGCTGGTGGCAGCACGAAACGTTGAACCAACGTATGCAAATTGCCAATCGTTGGTTTTTGTGTTGGCAGTGAACACTGAGCCAACGTTGGTAACTACCATTTGCCAACGTTGGGCTAACTTTGGATTTTGGTTGGCAACTAAATTGGTGAATCGTTGACCGTATGCAACGTTGACAAATGATAGTTGTCAATCGTTGGCAGTTAGCTACATGAAATGTTGGACCAACGTTGGCAAATGGTAGTGGCCAATCGTTGGCTTTGTGTTGGCAGTGAACATTGGGTCAACGTTGGCAACTCTAGCATGCATTTACCAACGTTGGGCTAACGTTGTATTTTGGTTGGCAACGTTGGTTAATCGCTGGCAGTTGGCATTGGCAATATGAAATGTTGGACTAACGTTGGCAAATTGTAGTGGTCAAGTGTTATCTTTATGTTGGTTGTAAACATAGGGCCAACGTTAGCCACTCTAGCATGCATTTGCCAACATTGGGCTAACGTTGAATATTTTGGTTGGCAACATTGGTGAATCGTTGGCAGTTGGCAACATTGGTGAACTATTGGCATTTGGCAACATCGGCGAATCGTTGACAGTTGGTAACATTAGTGAATCGTTGGCATTTGGCAGTTGGTAACAATGGCGAATCGTTGGTAGTTGGCAACATTGGTGGAATCGTTGGCAGTTGACCTCTTTGGTGAATCGTTGGCAGTTGGCAACATTGGTGAATCGTTGGCATTTGGCAAAATTGGGGAATCGTTGGCAGTTGGCAAAATTTGTGAATCATTTGCAGTTGGCAGCATTCAACGTTGGTAAACATGCAATGTTGGCAGTGAAGATAAATTGGGCCAACGTTGGCAATTACTGGTTTTAAACGTATACAAATTCATTGTAATGTACCTATTGTACACTACATATTTGTAAAATATGTTTTATATATTTGTATATGCATTATGTTTACTATGTGGTAATAGAAATAAAGAACAACATTTAATAATAGTGCATTTATTGTTGACATTTCGATGGTTAAACATCGTTGGTTAAACATTGGCCCAACCAATATGCCAACCATAGCCCAACAATTTTTGGTTATTAGAGTATAATTATAAAGTATACACACAATTGGAATAAACTTAAGTGATAATATACACGAAGAAGCCTCCTGCCATTTCAGCCCTTTCAAAATATAGCGGCCGATGTGAAAAATGATTAATATTTCGAAAATAATAAAAAACAATGCTAATTAATGAATGAACTTGTACGCCCAATTGCGTTTGTTCATCGTGTGTATTTTCTTAATTCCCGTCTAATGTAAATTTCCCTCCATTATCATTGACCTTACTGTTAGCTAAGTTAATAGATGTCTAATCTCTACTATGTTAATTACAAATGTCTGCCTAGATACACGCATAGTTTATTTTGTTGGTGGGAAAGACGACGATTTGATCCACGAGCTTTCTTGCAATAACGCCGAAGGAGCGACGGGGGGATGCGGGGACGGGGTTTTTCGGGGACCTAGGCGGTAGGGGGACGGGGGTGGAAGCGTACGAAGGGTGGGTGAACAATGCTAGTGAAAACACAATGGAAAAGCGAAGAGGTCGCCCAAAGCAATGCTAGTGCCATCCATCGGCGGAAAAACCAATCTTCTCAAATTATCGATCCCACCAAATTTTGAGTGGCATCTGAGAGGTTGAGTGACAGCCCCGAGGACCAATCACGATCGAGGCTATAATGCATGATGGGAAGGGAGAGAAGCACGTGCCGGGGTTGTGACCTATTGGCAGGCACGTGGTCGATAGGGCAGTCTGACCTATGGCCTCGCCCTCGTTTGAACTGTACTCTGTGTGATGGGGCCTGTCCATGCCGGTTATAAGTTCTCACCATAACCGACACATGTTCTAGACATGTACGTGTAAAAGTTTGTTATCAATGTGTTTTGCTACATGTTTGCTAGCGTTTCATGTGTTAACCTTCGAATAATAAAATACATAATAGGTGTAGAATCTTGTGTAGCGCATTTTTAGGCATGTATTTTATTAGATTATTGCAGTACAGTGCCTCCTAGTGGCGTATGTACATTTATCATGGTATTTTCACAATGGCCACGCGCTATATACCGGAAATGAGCTATTCCAATACTGTCTTATAGTAGCGCATGCACCTTTATCATGGTATTTTCAAAATGATCTGCACTATATACCGGAAATGAGATATTCCAATACAGTGCCTCCTAGTGGCGTATGGATATCTATCATGGTAATTCAATAATGGCCATGGGCATTATGCCGGAAATGAGCTATTCTAATACAGTGCCTCCTAGTGGCGTATGGACCTTTATCATGGTATTTTCAAAATGGTCAGCGCTTTATACCCGAAGCTATTCCAATACAGTGCCTCCTAGTGGCGTATGGATATTTATCATATATTTTCACAATGGGCACGCGCTATATACCGGAAATAAGCTATTTCAATACAGTACTTCCAATTATGTGTGCATGCTTACATATGAAATCCATTCACACCTATACTTTTCGTTTATGGACAATTTTCAATCAAGATTACTTCGATTTATTCCGAATTTCAAATTAAAATTTTTGTTTTTCTGAAATTCATGAATCAGTGTATTTATTACTAAATATTGTCGGTTTTTATTAGAACTATACATGTATATACATACAGTGCATATTAGATTGCGTTTAAATTTAACGCTGCAAAGCATAATGTGCATGTCATATGTGGAAACATAATATCAAATCTAAAGTTTCGAAATTAAATATCAAAAAAGTATTTTTCAGCACACATTTCACGAGCAAAAACCGAATCTCACATGCCAATAAACTTAAAAAATGTAATTTCAAGAAAATTCATTTCCAACTAAATCCAATAAAAAAGTTTGTAAACTTACGAATCATGGGAATAAAATCGATAAAGGGTATATTCCCCACATCTCATTCCAAACTCCCAAATAAGACACTCCCTGATGCTAGCAAGGTTAGTTATTCAATTATTGTAATAATTGGGGGGGAAGGAGGGGGGAAACAGGGAATTCTGATGGACAATTATAGTTCAATCCTTTAATTTGGACACTGTCTTATTTATATCCTATAGCAAATCAACTTGTATAAATAAAAGTCCTTCCAAACCACCCATTGCACTGACCATATATATCTTGTTTGAACAAACTTGAACATTTTTTGTCCGTCTTCAAGGCTCGTGTCCACCATTCGTCATATTCTGCCTCAATTAATAACGTGGTGCAAGGCCAGGGGTCATCTAAGCCCCCCTTCCTCGGATCCAGATCCACTTAAGTTTGGCGAGGTGCTCGACAAAGTGTACACGTCAAATCGTTTGCTGTCCCGTCCATTATGCATTCACAGCTATCTAATTGACCAAGTGGGTCCATTGAACGGCGCTGACCTGTGGTCCTCTTTGGCCCCCTTCGATAAATGCCTACTACCGTTAATCATCATCATTTTCGAAAAAGGGGGATATTCAGCAAACAAGTAGCCACGCTCCTCAATGCGTGGCTTTGCATACTAAGCAGGTCCGAGGGTCCAGAACTGGACATACCAGTTGGACGTCCACTCGTCCGACTTTTTACCTTCTCCGGGGGGGATTTTTAGAAGTGTATAGGCCGATACACTGGCTTATCATCGTCTCTCCATTTTCGCAAGAGCCAACATTTTCTAGAAACTTGTTCAACATGTCATTCTGACAACGGTGAAAGGGTTGCGACAGTGCTGCTTTTCTTTCTTTTTCTTTTTTTTCGGGGGATCGGATTCGAATATGTTTATCGGTCCGCATCGTTCCTCCTTCCGTGTTTTCGGCGTTTGTTCACGCTACATGTTTTTATTTAATACTATTCTTCAATTTGAGTAGACGTGACTTTAGTAAATCTTCAGCAAAAAACACGTGTAAGTTGTCGGCAATATTCACTGTCTGCATGTTTATGCGAAATAAGGATAACAGGTTGGAAGCGTGTTGGTATATATAGAAAGTCTGCTCGGAATGGAATTGTTCAGATGTTGTTTTCCTACATTTTTCTTTAGGTTGTATAGTTTTCATTACACACGTGCGCAGTATATATAGGAAACAATGTCCACTGACATCGCTAATCCGAATTAATTGGGTGGTTCGGATTAGCACAGTTTTGGAATATTCAAACATAATATGAACATTATACATATTTCAGTACTTTTGGGTTCATTTTTGTTTTATTCATGCAGTGTCTATACTGAATGATATCAGCTTGGATATTCTAAAATTGTTACACAATGCACATTCAGTATAGACACTGCATGAATAAAACAAAAATTAACCCAAAAGTACTGAAATATGTATACCGTACAACAAAAAATGCATATATGAAGTTTTGTGTATATAGGGTGAGCCAATAAAAAGTAAGCCAACTTTATAAAAATCATGAAATGGTTATTTGTTAATGGCATTTATTGAAAATTTGTACATGTGTACTTAAATAGGATACAAAAAAATTCCCTATTTCAATTTGTGTTCAAAGTTAGCACCTTTCTCCGGAAACAGTTTCAAAACTTGCCTAGCACTGTAATTTTTCGTTTTACGCAAAAAACCTATCGAGGTTCTTTCTTCTTCAGTGAACGCCATTTTAAAAAACAAATTCGAATGATTCAGTCATTAAAAAGAACGTGAACGAGGGCATTTCGAAAGTAAAGAGAAAAACAATATTTGTAAAATTTTTCATTAAATTCCATTAACAAATAACCTTTTTATGATTTTTATAAAGTTGGCTTAGTTTTTTAGGCCCACCCTGTAATACTTTTGGAATATACATACAGTAGCCCATACATATTTCAGTAATTAGGGGTTCATTTTTATTTTATTTAGTGCTTTGTTAATGTTTATGAATGTATTTTGAAGACATTACAATGTATTTTCAGTTCCTAAAGCCGGGTCTCAACCAAGACGTACATTGTACGTACATACACGTTTTTACAAACATATGCAAATAGTTTGCACTCCGGGTTTGTTTTAGCCGTTTTTGATATTTACATATATTTACAAAATGGCGGCTGAAACAATCCCGGAGGGCAAACTTTTTTGCATATGTTTGTAAAAACGTGTATAGACGTACAATGTACGTCTTGGTGGAGATCCGGCTTCATATTGAATTCATAGTATAGTTTCAAGTTGTTATAAATGATGAAAAACTGAAGCGTGGATCATGAAAAGGGCCATATTAATTGTAAATATATTAGATTTGCGGTGATTATACAATAAACTAATTTGTATCATAAATTGTATGAAAACATGATTTGTTAATAAAACTTTATAAAATCCATGATGAAAAATATATGTATTTGCTATTTTATTTCGGGAAAAATAAAAGTATTATTTAGCTATTATTTCAATACCATTTGAGAGTTGGTGTAATAATTTAAAAAATCGCACATGAAACTGATTTCCATAATCCTTGTAAGATGGATTTGAAAATCCAGGATTATCCATGGCCTGACCTGTACAAAAAAAAAGTACATTCCACGTGTCAGCGAGATAAATCTCCATTTCCCAAATTGAATAAAGTCACGGAAGTATAGATCTATAAGACGTGGGTAAAAAAAAGTAGTTATTCCTCCGGTCCATTTGCATGATATTGCCGAGGATCGGATGCGCCTGCCTGAGCCGCGAAGGGGTTAAACTGGACACGTGTTAAACCCCTTTGCTCACATGCACGCATGGCCAGTGTTGGCGAAGCACAACAAAAATAATCCGACGCTCCATTAAAATACAAATGCCCGAGGCCCACTTATTTTTATTTCTTTTTTTGGTCAATTCAACTCCTGTAGGCCTATTCAATCGGCACGAGATTGATCACCGTTTACACCTTTGCAGTTTGCGCCTGTCATCAATGGGCGTTGGGAGGGGAATCCTCCGTCACCTCGTCGTCATTAAAAACGCATTAATTACAACCTAGAGCGCCTTTGCAGTTCAAGGACGGCCGTCTCAAACGAGATCTGGGATGTCGTGGCAATTTATACTGTTCAGGCTCATCATTCGTGTGAACGCCATCGATTGAGTGAGCTGGAGGTATTGATGGTATTTGTGTGATGTATACATACTTAATGGAAATTTAACTCTGCATGGTGTTGGACTCGTTTATATAAAAAAAAAATGCTGGAGGCATGTTTCTGTTACCTGAAAGTGGTAAACTTTTTATGTGCAACATGTTGGTGAAGCATGTTGATATGAAATATATATCAGTTTCTGGTATGCAGAACTATATTGAGAGCGTATAGACGGTGGAATAGCCTTCCCCCTACCATATGACATTTATTTGCTGAATTTAGGGTACTGAGTTGAATTGAATTAAATAATGTTGGAAGCATGGTTTTGTTATATGGGCATAATGTTGCAAGCCATGGAAACGTGTTTCTGACACAGGAAAGCTATTGAAATCATTAATCTGTTACAACTGAAGGTATACATTTTGTATATACTTCTGTTAGAAATTAGCATGCTTTATTGCTTATCGGAATAATGGAACTCTATATCATTTTCTATTACAGTGGAACCTCGGTTTACGAACTTAATCCGTTCCTTGACCCTGTTCGTGATCTTAATCAGTTTTTCCCATTGCAATTAATGTAAATCCAATTGATGCGTTCTTTATCCTAGAAATGTTTTTAACATGTTATGGCTTTATGTGTGGAAATAATACAGAAAGGAAATAAATGTAACAGTAATATTAGAATAAAGTCGTCATGCTGACGTTGCTGTGAATCAAGTTCATTTTCAAATTCAGTTTAAGAAATTTACTTTAACAAACATTGTTTTCATTAGGAAAATTTGTATTATTATACTCTATTCTGTTATTAATTACACGATTTAAGTCTCAAATCGACGTCATCAATAGATAGTCATCCATTGCATCTGCAATTGGCGTGGATAAAACAAGAGACGAACTTTTGCCATGTTTGCAATGTAGGCTATGTCCTTGAAACTAATATCGATTTTAATTTGAATCCTTGGAAATTATAACATTCTTGATGTTTCTTCTATTTAGAAAAACTTATCCGTAACAAAGATGTTCTGCTGCATGGAACTAGTAAAACAATTGCAGAAACTCGGACCTTTGATTGGTGGTCCAGAGAAATGTGTTCGTGAACTGAAGCATCGTTCCTGAAGCGAAACAAAAATGGTGTTCATAGACCGATTTGATCGTAGACAGAAACAGAAACGCTCGTAAACCGAGGTTCCACTGTAGTGTGTTTTATATAATGAACGTTGATTATAAAAAATCAAGGAAAAAAATATTAATTAAAAAATTAGTAATGCAAAATAATTAAAACGATCATAGTAGGCGTTATATCAAATTAGATATCCAAATGTAATGTTTTTCTAAAAGTTGGACAATGATTTTTTTTCTGCACTTTTTGAGCACGATGAAAGCCTGAGCGTGAGTGGTGGCGCCATCTATTGACCGGTTCCAGCATGAAAGAAAAATTACAGAATTTAGTGTATGTTTTTGTTAAAACTTAGTAAGTATGTGATAAGAATTTATGCGAGATATTTATTAGTAATTTAATTTCTAATTAAGCCTTTGTCCTTTGTCCTTTGTCATATGCAATTTAATTTTGTCAAAAAAAAAAAAAAAACATTTTTTTTATATTTTTCAATTTTTTTCAACATTTCATTTGTAATAATTCGCATTTAAGTATTTTCGCTATAGAAATTCTATCAAATTTTTACTTCTATTTCAATGGAATGATATTCAGGTGTGGTATTAAGATAATCAAGTGGAGTTAGCTAATTAATTCATTTCTTATTGCTAAGTAAATAGAAACATATCGTTTTAGTTGAAGGACACATATACGCTTAACAAGCTTTGAATTTACATTTTTGTACTTGATATCAAAATGTATGAAAATGAGTCGAAAATATTTTAGAAAAATGTAAATTAAACGATTTTAGCATGAAAGATGGAAATCGGAGTGAAGTAGCTTTTTTAAGTATAGAACAATTTTAGTTCATCACATTTCACTCTTATGCGTTTTTCAGTCTAACAACATAATCATTTTGCATGTTTTTGTCTAATTTATGAAGTGTCTCATTTTACCCCAGTGTATGAGGGGTAAAATTGGTCATTCCACGCACAAAATTACCAGACGTTACAATTTTACAGTAGATTTGATAGAATTCACGTTTATAAAATATTCTTACAAAGCCATCCCATGTCCTTACAAATTTCGACGAATAGGACAATTATCGAATGCGCAAAAAATGTTTTAGTCAAAATTGTCTCAATGCTCCCCATTCTCCCTTAAGTTAAGATTCAGTCAGCTTAAAGCATTGCTGGCTTAAAACTTCATTTTCACCATTTGCACTATTTTTTTGCTTTTCTTGTGCATGGTTGGTTTAGTTAACTGTCCAGACGTAAAACCCATTTCACGGGTTATTACGGTTAATCATCGATGTATTTAGCAGTGACTTAACTGCAAATGGGGCAACATGCAAACTTTCTCAAAACTGGATTAACTTGTATCAGTACTATACTCCCCAAAGTCAGGGACATTGTCGTTATGCATTATGGATTGCTTTCCAGCCTTGCAAAATCCCCTGACTTAACGCCTTTCTCTCTTTAAAATATGCTTGACCAATTCCAGTTTTTGGCATCAAGCATTCTCTTCGCTGCAATTTTTTTTTTTTACATCCTTCTTTTCCAGGCAGTTTCCATTATCATCCCCTCTCTAAAAATATGCAAAACCTCTTTCTTATTACTTTCTACTTGCAAAGCTATAAATATGTATTATTTCAAATATGCTTGGCTTTTCTTGATAAAAAATGATCTATGGATAGAGACAGTTATGCATATATGCAATAATAATAATAAAAATGGAGAATTTTTCATCCCCAGTGAAAGCATATTGAGCTAGAAAGTGGTCGGTCGTCCATCCTGTGCTACCAAATCGATAACGGATCGATACTGGTTCGTGACTTTGGGAGGTGGAGTCTGGGTCACAATGGACCAACCCCGGCCCAGTGATTGACGAGATTGTCAGAATAATTTTCAATACGCTGACAGGCAGAACTGGAATCAAATCATGGTTTTTTTGGGAAACCCACTTACAAACTGCCGACGCAGCACTTTTTTTTTCTACGCACAGAAAAACAGCCTTTTTTGAAAATTTTCTTCAGTTTTTCGATAGCCAGTGTTATGATACCCCCACTGTGGGGAAGCCAAATGTGAAACCCAATGCAAGAGTTCCATGAAAAACTCAATGCTATAACGCCATCTTGAATTGGGCACCAGCTTCATCTGAAAGACTTATTAACCGCGGTTTCCATAGTTGTTTCCAGGCAAATGCCACGATAGTTCCTTTAAAAATTGGCCGCAACCGTGCTCCTTCCTCTCTTCACATCTAATATATATATAAATTACCAAAAAATACAAACAAATCCATAATCCCAATTGCCAGATGGGCCGAGTCCCACAATGCATACATGCGGTCATTGACCGCGTTGCCTATAGCTGTTTCGTTGTAAATATGCTAACGTAAATGAGCCACATTTTAAATATTTAAAAATACCTTGAATTTATCAGGATGGGCAATAATATATAATAATCATTATATAAAAAAATCATATTGATTTATGTGTTCAGTTTTCGTAATCTCAGATGTAAATGAAGCATATCAATAATAGTAATGCTTATGTAATATATATATGGAACCTCGGTTTACGAACTTAATCCGTTCCTCGACCCTGTTCGTGAGCCAAAAACTTCGTTAACCGAATCAATTTTTTCACATTGCAATTAATGTAAATCCAAATAATGCGTTCTTTATCCTAGAATTTTTGTTAACATGTTCGTAATATCAATTTTAATTAAAATCCTTGGAAATTATAACATTTTTTATGTTAGCTGTATTTTGTAAAACTTATTAGTAACAAAGTTGTTCTGCTGAAACTAGTAAAACAATTGCTGAAACTCGGACCTTTGATTGGTGGTCCCGAGAAGTGTGTTCGTAAACTGAAGCATCGTTCGTAAATCTAAACAACATGTGCTGCTCGTAAACAGAGACGTTCGTAAACCGAGGTTCCACTGTATATACTACATATAAGTTGTGATAAAAACACACATTAGTTTATTAAAATTGACAGCAATACCAGCTACAATTGTAAATTTGAACATTGTATAAAATAAATTAAAATAATGTAGATGCTAGGCATATTTTAGTATGCAAATACTTATATGTAAGCGTTTACATGCTTAATAACATTCGTATACTTGGCGTCATCGTTCCCAAATCAATATGGCGTCAATTTGTGACGCTGCAGTTTCGTCTCGTTGCTACAGGCTGCAGGCGATAATTTCCGGTTTGTGAAGAAAACTAGCAAACAGTATATATTGCTACATGTATGTCTACGTGGTGAAATACCTATGGGTGAAAGTGTAATCTTGATATACGATACCTAAAGATTTAATTTCAGCAAAAAATACCTTCTCCATACCAGCTTATAGATTAAAAGTTTACTATAAGTCTAAAAAAAATTCACTTCGAGTGACTTTTAATGAATCGCCATGAAATATTATTGAAATGTGTGCGAAAAAAATAAATAATAAGAGGCAGAATAAAGCACGAAATCAATTTCGGACATAAATTATATTTTTTAGGCATGGCAAGGTGTGAGTATATTTCATATTTGAAATTGATATATAACGAGAATTTGATTCCAAGGGTTGCAAGTGCTTTCAAATGCAAATACGGCACGTCTGGCAAACACGAAAATAAAATCTTAACCCTGTTTTTTTTGTGAATTTTTTATATTATTTTTTGAAAAGTTTGTCTAAGCTCGCATTAATCACGTTTACCAATGCAATATTATGAGATCATGAAACGGCGCAACTTCTACTAAAGTTGAATGTTTTATTTGCCATCACCAATTTTCAAAAATGCATTAAACTTTCAACAAAAGTTTTTTAAGCAACAGATTCATGTTTATTGTAATGAACATACCCATATGGCATTTGTGTTTATTAATATAATTCAACAATATATGGAAAATATCATATATGGATATAGTACAGATCAGAGTTTGTCGAAAGGTGGTTTCTGCAAACATATTTGTCGAAACGTGGTTTCATGAGCATATTTCAATGTCCAAATGTAGTGTCCACATAAAAAAAATCTGGAAACTGAGGAAATGCTTATTGTTCATGGCACTTGTACCAAGGCCCGTTTAAAATTATCAAAACTTATCATCTGCTGTAAAAATGCACGTGGGGCAAATTGAGTCAATGCTTTTCGTCATGGTATGCTGGCCTTGGTAGGAGTGCCATGAACATCAAACATGTTTTCCTTTGATCCGGTCCGCTTCTTGAGCAAACACCGAAATGTTGCTGAAAACACGCTTTTCTGACAAAAATTTTGCTGAAACCTTTAAACAGAAACCTGGTGAGCAAACGTTTATCGTAAACATGTTTCCGAAACCCTGTTTCTATTTCATGTTTGCTCTGGTCTGTACTAGGTATAAGGGACGAACATACCCATACGGCATTTGTATTCATTAATTAATTCAAAAGTATGCGGAATATATCATATACATACATACAAGGAACAAGTAACAAGAAATATATGGACCTATACAATTTTTTAACCCATGTATAGGATGCCTTGAAAAAAAAATCTATTAATCAGAGAGTAAAAATGATGCCTTAATAGAGGAGGTCTACATTACGTGTAGCGCCCTCTGTGATAGTTTTAGGCATTTTGTGGGGGGGACAGGCCAAAAACGTGTCATTGAGTTACATGTGTTTTTTTCGTTTTTCAAAAGGGTTTTGTAGCATCATGACGTCGAATTATTGTGTTCCAAACCACTTTAGGAATGTTAATTCCATGATTTCATGCCACAATATCCCTAAAAACTCCAATATTAGAAAGAAATGGCGATTTAGAGTATACCGACTATGAGTATGGTAGATTCTAATAGTATCGTTTAGGGAACTTAATTTATATTATGCACAGTAGGTTTTGGATAGAATTCTATGTTAAAACAACTTAAAAATTTGAATAAGTTTTAATAAATAGTGCTTAAATAAACGTCATTTACTGTATGGGTAACGATAAATATGTTCTATACCAGAAAAAATTATCCTTCCGTAAATGGTGCTAAATTTGTTCCAGCAGTGTTTCCACTTAAAATGTTTTAATTAATTTCTAAGAAAAACAACAATCATTTTATATCCCACAAGCAATTTTATCTACGTTTCATGCAATGTACGTGAGAAGTACTTATATATGCAGCCTATACTCGCCAATGTATGTCCGAGATTTTTTTTAAAAATTTGACACTGAGATTTCACATAGGTACGTTTGGTAGCATAACAAGTCGTAAATAGTTCTTTTTTTTGCATTTTCTCGTACTTTCTTTCAATTGTCATTAAGTTGAAGTCACAGAATTCCCCCAAAAAAAAACGATCAAGAAAGTCATGAACTGTATGCACTTTTTATATGAGGCGTGGCCAAAGTCAGAATTGTAAACTACTTCAGGTCTTGCGCATACGCATTACTCCCCGTACGTGATCACGCATGCGCCATGCTGCTACGTGTAACCTTTTCTTATGTACAACAAATTTATCGTTATATATGCTATAGTGCAACAAGTGGTAAAATTCAAATAAAACGCCGTTTTGTGTAAATAAAATTGCCTGCACGTTTTCAAAGTGGAATTTCCACTCTCATAGTTCAAAAACTCACTTTAAAATTCCCATATATCCAAAAAATTCGTTCCAAAAAGACGAAAATCAATCTAAATGCTATATATATTGACAACACTGGCTTTCTGCTCGCAAATTTGGCCACTAGAGGCGCTCGGGCATGGCACATGCGCCGTTTTGTAATGTAGACCTCTATTGGAAAGAGGAAGGTCAATCTATATTTAACCTGTCATAATTATACCGAACCCTTTTTCAGAACTCCATGCAAAAACACAAAAAACTGCCCTTAAGTTATCCACCAAACGGAAGTAAAGGAATGCAATAGTTAAAACATTTTTGGGCGCAACAACAATGCAATTAGACAAGCGTCTGATGATGGTCTTATCAAAGTGATGGTAAGCTTGTTTGCGGTGTTGTTATAGAAAATGGTAGTCTCGAAACAACGATAAACCTTGACCTCTTCAGCTCATCTGTGGCATCATCGCTTCAGAATCCATCGACATTTTTCTTGGGGCTGTTGGGCATAACGGGGAAAGCGGTTCAATAAAGGTTCGCCAAAACTCTGTATAACAATGTCATTATAGCACTTGATGATTCTTCACGCGCTTCGCTTGTTTTCCACTGCACTTGGGCGTCTGCTAATGATTTAATTAGTCAAAAAACGGCCAATTAGTGTTAATGGCAGTTAAAATTAAACCATATTTGTAAGCAGTCCGTCGACAATTAAAGACATGCACTTATGTATATTTGTGGAATAAGCTTAACCCTGTGTTTTACATGTAGTTACACCCTTTTTCCGTAAGTTACGTTCATACGCTCGAGCGTCATAGCCAGTGAGTGTATACACTATAAAGTGTGGCATTGTTGCTAAAACATGTTTCTGTCTGGTCTGCCTTTTACAGATCAAATCGATTTTCCGAACATTATACGACCACTATAATGTTTCTTGTGATTAGTGTGTTTGGAGTTTAAACCATTCATTCGCGTTTTTATACTTTGAATTGTGTTTAAGAATGCGTTATAATTAAGTATACTATAAGCAGAGTCACCGCTATTGAACGTTTGTGTTTACATCAGTGCGTTTAGAGTTTTAGAACGTACACGTGTAGTCTGCGTACATGTAAACCATATATACTGTGTTCTGAACATTAACGATGGCACATATTGATTTTTAAAAAATAGCTCAACACACATTTCACTAGCTCTCGTGGTTAGTGTCAGTATCGGCAGTAATTGAATAAATATCATATATAAAAATGTACTCAAAAAGTCTGTCTATGCATGAGTACAAAATAATTTACCACAAATATAATCAAAAGCATGAGTACAATGTACTCGATTACAAATCGATTTAAATGAGTTAGTGTTGGAACAATAATGAACTATAAAATGTGCTTAAAATGTTCTCCGGTGGCCTTTATATACAAGCCCGGAGTCTATAACACGCCATGCATTCTTTCATTGGCGAATCGATTATATGCTGGTCGAGTTCAATCCAAGTTTTCTTAATTCGAAGTTTCACGTCTTCGATATTATTAATCTTCGATTTGTATTTTTTTTCCTGGAGAACTCCCTATAAATTTTGTAGTCTACCAGATTCAAGTCCGGGCTGTTTGGTGGCATGCAGTGGTTGGGTTCGATGAACTGTTGCGTTTTCCGTTGCAGCAATTTTTTTTTCTCGAGCAAGGCAAGAGGATCTTGTTGAAAAATTAAAAAATCAGAGATTTGTAGCATGTCCAGAAGAAGTTTTTTGTTACACTATTGTTCTATGTAAGTGCCAAATTTCATTTAAATCGAATCATTTTTCACGAAGTTGTGATTTTTTTTAGTGGGATCTACTTTTTTATGACTCACAGTGCA
Source organism: Julus scandinavius (assembly GCA_034696685.1). NCBI lineage: Eukaryota > Metazoa > Arthropoda > Diplopoda > Julida > Julidae > Julus > Julus scandinavius. The sequence goes on from JAQGAE010001418.1 coordinate 21,194, forward strand.
TGAGCATTCAATTTGTTTATGAAATCAATGATTAATGAAAGGATTACCACTTTCAAATTTTCACTTGGGGTGCCACCTATGATGTGAATGTCTAAAACCTTTAAAAGGTATTACAATTTAAAACACCTCTATACTTTAAAATAGCAATAGATTAACACCTAACAAAAATAAAACACCTTAGATTGAACACGTTAACTCCAATGGGCGTTTTAAAAACATCCATTTTGACCATTATTTCTTAGAGTGTATACAACGCGGATCGTGTTGCGTGTGTTTACTGTTTAGGAACATCCATGTTTGTCGTCAATCGATGTATTCAGTAACTGAAAGAAATTCGTCGTCAATTTCTCTTTTGATGGTACGTTTGTCTTTAGGGAACAAGGCATAGGGAGGTTTTTCCCCCCCTTTCTTAAGGACGTATAAGTCAGTCGCGCTACAGCACTGTTTACATCCGTAGCTCCCCTGGTGTTCAACTCCCTCGTCACTTCGACGCATTTAATCTTGATCATCCTCTCTTCCATTGGGTCCATTCGTCATTGTTCTTCTACCCCCTCATTTCCTCCTCAATCTCTATTCCATTCATTTGCAGAGCATATAGAAACGGCCATAAATACATAGACGCGTATTCAATCATTGCAGATTTTTATTAATTATTCATCTGTTTTATCCCCAGATTTATTCCAACGTCGGAAAGTGGACATTCGCCATTTTTTTCCCCCTCCCTTTTCCACATAAAAATCTGCCTGACTGTCTCCTCCCATTTCATGGTTTTTTCTCTCTCGTCCAATCCCCGGGTTTGAAAGGGCTTTTTTTTCAGAGCATGACTCCCCATCTAATTTTAATCTATTGCAATCGATTATTTGCGTAGCATTTGGCCATAATTTTTTTCCTTTATGGCTTATATACGCGTCTTGCATGTCCAGGTTTCTGATTTTTGGCCGTTTTTGGGCGATTATCGAATAAGTTAAAAGGGAGGAATATTTATTGATGAACGTGGGGGAAATTGGCCGGAATTGAAGGGAATATTAGATAATTGGCAAGGGAAAAAAATTAATGAACAAATTCGTTTGGCCAAGTTTTTGGACGTTTCGTATTTGCAATAAATTTTCAATGGAACGGATCAGAAGATATGAATTTTTAATGAGCTTGCCTAGCCCAGCTTGAAATCGATTTTTGCTAAATTGAAAATGTTGCATCCGATTGAAAAATAAGATAGAAACGGATGGAGTAATACTACAACGTTTTCGCGAATCTGCTTGAAAGTCAATGAAAGAGCACAGGTTTATACAAATTAACGGTTAGTGACCGTTTTGGCAATATATATACGACACGTATACTGTGTATGTTTGACGAATTTGTGCGTGATATTTTAGCTATATTCATTTTTTTGGCATTCTACTTCATAAAACACGAATTTAAAAATATATTCCTGAAATGATTTTAAAGTGATTATAATCTTATAGTTTGGCCATGGAATCTCATATATACTAACATATTTTATTAATTGGTCAAAGGTTCAATGAAAGTTGAAATATTTTAATTTTACCCAATTGTATTGAATATCCTAAAATTTGTTCACACATACATAGATATAACTTTTTTTTTTTAAAAATAACCCACTAAGTGCATGGTCAAGATAATAGTGCGGTAATAACGAAAACCTTATTGAACTGTTACAAATATGTCCATAGAGGGCGTAAGTAACTACCATAGTGGCGATTATATAGTGCTGCTGAAAAATATGTATTTTAAATAAGGTTCCATAATGAACTTTTTGAAGACAGATAAAGCCCATATAGGTTCCCCCACAAAAGCTGATCAATTGGACATTTTTTTATGGTTTCGCCTCTAGCAAACAATTTCATTTGTAAAGATTTTATACATATATACAGGGTAAGCCAATAAAAAGTAATCCATCTTTATAAAAATCATAAAATGGTTATTTGTTAATTGTCTTAATTCATCTTTACTTTCGAATTTCCCTCGTTCACGTTCTTTTTTAATGACGTAATCATTCGAATTTGTCTTTCAAAATGGCG
>JAQGAE010001419.1:0-23230 GCA_034696685.1 Julus scandinavius
TAATACAAGTCATAAGTTGCCATCATAAGTAATACAAGTCATAAGTTGCCATCATAAGTAATAAAAGTCATAAGTTGTAATCATAAGTAATACAAGTCATAAGTTGCTATCGTAAGTAATATAGGTCATAAGTTATGTAAATAAATAATGAAAAGGTTTATTTTTCAAAATGAATCCTTCATAAAGTTCCTTCGTGTTGTATTAGATTTACTTAATTTTTATTTTATACATTGGCTTAATAATCAATGAAACAATTTAAAAAATTTCTCAAAAAAAAAAAAAAATGTCCGATATTCCGACTTTCCGTGGATTTTCGAGGAAAAGTGGTAACGGTAACATGTAGAATCATGATATAGTACGGATATGACGAAGATATTGATTTGAGTCAAGTATCTTAAGTTTGTTTATTATCCATATCAATAATCAAACAAAATATTCATTGTGCCAGAAAGAGATCTGACACATTTCATATCTTTTTGACCTAGTAGGAGCGTAAATTGACGTCAAGTTATCTCTATCTTAAGCTAATACAATGACGTCACTATATCACACACCTCTTTAAATACATGTATCGTAATCTGAGTTTACATGCTACGTATTTTGTTATGACTGTACATTGTGCATTGCAATCTTTTTCCTCGTTTTATCTGATAATATAATTTGTTTTTTATTTTTTATGATATTTATTATTAAATATATTATTCTTAGAAAGCTTTAAGTTATTTTCTAATTTTCTTCACGCTGCCCACCCTTGGCTTTAAATGAGAATTGAGGGTGCATCAGCAATTTTATTTTAAATTTAACCGGTTTTAACCTATATTTCAAAAGATTTAAATTTTTGTTAACTATTCTAAGAAATATAATCAAACTGAAATTTCACACCTGGTTCAGATCGGAAACAGTTATGGATAGTCAGCAGGAGTTCTATCAAAACCCTTTAAATGGTGCAACTAATCCACTTATAATGCAAAAGTGCAATTCCCCATTTATACAGTGAAACAACACATAATGGGAAATTTAATTTATTTTCAACCAGTTGTATTTTCTGTAAATGCGTGCACAAGAAAAATCACAATTTTAATGCAGAAAAATTGAGCTTTTATACTTTAATAATCGCACGTTTGCATTTCTAAACATAAAAGTTGAAGTTTTACTTCAAAACTTCGTTTTTACCTTAAAAATCGCAACAAAATTGCATTTCTAGAGCAGAAAATTGCCACTTATAATGCAAAAGTGCAATTCCCCTTTTATATTTTGCGAATTGGCTTGAAATTTATAAAAAATTTCCAGATTTCAGGGGGAAAAACTGTCCTCAGTATCCCCCATATATACGGCCTTGTCTGAGACATATTTACAAGTATACCATAAGTTGTCCCATAATGTCATCTTAGAAACTCTTTATTACAATTCAAACACAAGAATCAAGGACTAAAAATGAGTCATTTTAAGATTTGTTTGTAGACATTTGTATAATGTGCAACATGTCTAATAACGGGAAATCAGTCGTAAATTTAACGATGATATCAATGTAGAGGAAGTAGATTTACTCTGCTGTAGGTTGCTGACAGAGCATTGACCACTGTACTATGAACCGCAAACACGCGTTAGTGATACCAAAATATTTGACATTTTATTTAATAAATTCTGTAAATACAACTAGTATTACAAAGTTGTTAGTCCAGCAGGTGAATCGCTCGATGGTGGCGCCCCCTCTCCAGAAGCGCCGTATATTCCAACTGCAACAAGTGGAACAAACAAAAACAAGTTTAGTCAGTTTCAGTTATTTCGTATATATATGACGGAAATTTTAAAGCTAGACGTGTTAATAAGTTGAGAAATTTCGTTAACAATCCGTGGGATTAATCACGAATACATCGTCTGACGCCACTGGCAGCCATTTGTAGTAATAAATCCATTACCAGTTTAATTCATGCGAAATTCAAACGGCATTTTGACAGAAGTCAAAGGTTGAAAAATCTGGCCGTAGAAAAAAGCAGCTGTGGAGAGAAATCAAAACAGCTGAAATAATAGGATTCTGATCTGAAAATCTATTCATCAGGACATTGACGCCAAACTAATCAGCATGCGGATGTTGAGCCTTTCTTGGACCACCATTTTTCCCCCTTAAATCACGTTGGATGTACTCAACAATTTACTTCAAGACGTCAGATGTTACCCTAATCCATAACGCAGTTTATACTTGTTGAGAAAAGTCATGTCAAAATGCTTCCATCATTCAAAAATCACTGCTCATTGGAAATATACAATTTGAATAAGACGAGCTGCTTGGACTTGAGGTGTTTTCTTAAATTTAAATAAATTTGGTATGGCTGTAAGGGGGCATTCAAAAATTGACTCCCCCTTCCCCTACCCCCTGTCCACATGGTGTCCATTATAGCCCAAACCCCTCCCCCTTCATGGACGTCCTTAATTTTTTTTGAAAAGTAGGGTGTTCAGAAAATTTATTGGAACATACAAAGGACCATTCTATAAATTTTCAAGCACCCGTCTCGCTACCAATTCCACGGTATTTTTTCCAGATTTTTATGATTAACGGAAATTTCTGACCTCGAAGTGAAATTCCAGCATAAATTGGTATTTAACACAAAGTTAAGCGTAATTCCAGACTTTCCCGAGGTTGTGAAAATTCAAGTACATTTGGGTCTGAGGACACATTTCTTCCGGTGTCCATTTCCCATTTCACTGACCTTTAAAACTTAATTTAACAGAAAATCCAAAAACTGAAAAATGCCATCATTGGGGGACGTTCTCCTCCCCGTCTCCACATGCCAGCAGACCCCCCCCCCTCCCCCTCTTGAAGACGTACTTTTTGAATGGCCCTAACCTTATGTATATACCATACAATGTACATCCAGAATTTACTATTTATTTTGGATTTTTTTCGTAAACAATATCAGGACACGAATCTATTTCGATAATATATTAACCTTTCTATTTATAATTTGCATGCCATAAACAGTTGATATAGAGATGTGATGTTTGAAAAGCCAATTTTCTCCTTATTTTAAATTTCGATATTGCCTAAAGTCCATGCAATGAAAACGTAAAAAGACCTAACCTTAAAGGAGGAGTTTATTTATATACTTGACCTTTTTACACTGAATTGAAATTTGTGAAATATAAAACCGTTTATCCACTGTGGAATCCAATAAAGCCGTCCAGATTTCACTTAAAAAAAGCTGTTTTTGGACGTGAAACGGAAGTTGTATTGCGCAATGCAGTACTGCGAAAGTACATATTGCAAACATAATGGCTGTGTGATAATAATTGACAATAATTGACTACCTCCTGTCCACAAGGTGTCCATTTTAGCCTAAAGTCCTCCCCCCCCCTCATGGACGTACTTCATATTTTTCAAAAGTAGGATGTCCAGAAAAGTTGTTGGAATATACGTGTACATCGTATAAAACGGAACATCGTATAAATTTCCAAGCACTTTCCTGACAAATTTCCACATTTTTCTGATTAACCGAAATTTCCTGACTTCGAAGGGAAATTCCAGCATAAAATTGGTGTTTAACACAAATTTAGACGTAATTCCCAACTTTCCCTAGGTTTAAAAACCAAATACATTTGGGACTGGGGACACATTTCTTCTGGTGTCCATTTCCCCTTTCACTGATCTTTAAAACTCAAACAGAAAATCCAAAAACTGAAAAATACTATCATTAGTGGACGTCCATAATGGCTCCCACCCCCTCACCTCCTCCCTGTCCACATGGTGCCTACATACCAGCAGACCTCCCCTCTTAAGGACATCTTTCTCGACAAATCACTCGAGATTGTACATGTAAATTGTATGAAATGAAATAAATGAAATTTTACATTTGGACGTCCATAATGGCTTCCCCCTCCCAACTCCCCTTGTCCACATACCAGCAGACCCTCCCCCACCTCCCTCTTGAGGACGTCTTTCTCGTCAAATCACTCACAGTACATGTAAACAACCATTGACCCTAAATAAAATTTTACTTCTGATTTGAAATTGGTGACACCCTACAATTTCCATGAAATTTAAAGTTGTTTTTTGTGTCCAAAACAATACCTGCATGAGGTACACTACTGTTTTTGTTGAATTCAGTATTGTACCCTAGTAGGAGGAGGGGTGTCCTCGATGTGACCATGCTTTGACACATTTCTCCTCAGGCTTTGACAAATTGTTGCTGGTTCTTCATAGGACAGCTGCTTGGTCACAACTCTTAAGGGTGTTAACGAATATCTACGAGGTTTTTTTTACCAAAAAAACCACAAAAAAAACCTCGTAATCGCTGCTAAGATCTTTATTTTGTTTAAGTAAAAAAAAGATAGATTTTGGAGATCAAACGATTTTTGTACCTTGTTTTCCTTATGGTGGTCTTTCTGTAGTTGGTTACAAGGGTTTGCCCACAACTTGTACGTGTTTTAGGACCACCCAGGCAGCCCTCGATCCTCTCGTATGATCAGGAGGATGAGGATGATGATGATGATGATGAGGATGATGGTAGTGGTAGTGGTGGTGGTATATGGAGAGTGGATTTCACGGGGCCACCATGTATCAAGAGGATTTTTTATGCATTTTTTTTGTTACTTTTTTGCTTTTTTACAAATGGGTGACCGGCTGTAGTGAGCTATAGCCAAGTATAAACCAGGAGGTCTGCCAACCAGAAACTCTTTATGATAAAATAGCCGGTGATGAAGTTTTTGGGGATGGCTCGTCCACCCCATGTGGGCTACATTAAAACGCTGGATGTGTGTCCAAAACCATCAAAAATTGGCACGTGCGCCACTAGTTCCCCCTGGGGTCGAAGTTCAAGAAAAACATTAAATGGATGCAAATCATGAGGTAAGATTGATAGAAGCTGATCTGTGACAAAAAGGGCGTAGATAATTCGCCATATTGGTAACATCTTCTTTAAATTTGCTGTACTTTTGAAAATAAACTTGAACTTTAATCTATTTAAGGCTTAACTGAACACAGTTCCTGAAAATGCTCAAATTTTATACATTTACAAGTCCATATTAGGAAATTTTATACATTTACAAGTCCATGTTAGGAAATGTTGTAAGAAAATAGTGTTATTTTAGGCCGTTCTCCACTAAAGGCAACATGGAGCAATAATGTTGAGGCAACATGGTTTGCTGAAACAAATAATGAATAAAAGTTTGCCTACCGTGATGTTTGAACAAACTTATGACGTTTTTATTTTTTTAATTTTTTGTCCCAGAACAATGGTTTCGGCAACATTTCGTCGATCGCTCCTCAGGAGGAGGTCAGGATCGAAGGAAAAAAATGTTGGCACTTTACTGCGCATGCTCAGCCATGTGATCAAATGTGGAGCTGAATGCATAAACTGGACACATTTGTTTAGTTTTTCTATCAACTTTTGGTGGATACACCTCAGCATTCGGTTACATGTTGATGTTTCAGGTTTGTGTAGTCTTTGTATGTTTGGTGTTTGCGTGTTGCATGTTGCATGTTGCCTTCAGTGGAGACCCCGCTTGAAGGCAACATGCAACACGCAAACTCCAAACATACAAACACTAAAAGACAAACCTGAAACAATGAATACATCAACATGTTGCTGAATGCTGAGGTGTCTCCTCCAAATGTTGACAGAAAAGCTGAACAAATGAACAAATGCTTACCAAGCATTCAGGTCCGCATTTGAACACATGGCTGAGCATGCGCAGTAAAGTGGCAACATTTTTCCTTTTACGAAATGTTGCCGAAACTATGGCGGTGGCAACAAAAAAACGTCATAAGTTTGCTCAAACATCCCGGTAGACAAACTTTTATTCATTATTTATTTCAGCAAACCATGTTGCCTAAACTATGTTGCCATTGTTAATTACTTCAAAATTTGTCAATGTTAATAAGAAATATCAATTTAATGATGTTCTAAAATAGGACTTAAAGCCCGAATCTCGTAAAAGTATATATCGTGTTGTGTAACAAGGATTCCCCAGCGTGTTTACAAAAAAAATCCCTATGAACTCTTGTCACGTATTTTTATGGCATGCAGCTAAGAATTATTGTCTCTATTTAATGTATTAGTTATAATGTCAAAAGTAGAAAATATTTTATATCATTTTTATTTATTTGCCTCCGCACTGAATATAAATTGTCTGAAAATGAAGTTGATAACAATCATCGAGGACATTAAATAAGCCTGAAGAGGTTGGTTGACTTCTCCAAATGCCACAATTGTTATTATAAATCCTATTTTATCTACTTTCGTTGAATTTTTGATCGCCATATTGCCCATATATAGGCGTTGGACATTCCTGCACCTAACTTGTTTTAAGGTATTTTTATTTGAAAGCACACGCTTGTCGGAAATATAACAAGTGTCGACACGTACTTGAAATTCACCTTATGTGGGATCATCAACTTCTGATAAAGTTACCAATGTTACACATCCAATTACGTTGAAATACTGCTTAACAGTCGTAAACGAGTTTCTCCTCTACACGTTACCTCCTTTTTATTAATACTTTTGAATTTTTATGAAGATGTCATGGGCAGGAGCAACCTGTTGTTTTTCAATGTTTTTATTTCATACACCACTCCTACATGCGAAATGAAGTGGTCTTTACTGCGAATACATGCAAATTAGAGGCCAAACGTATTAACATAAAATATACTAGTATATATGGTCGTTGTTCGCATTTGGCTTTTATCTACCTTTTTAGGTGTTATAGTTATCACACGATGTTTGAAAGGAAACTTTTATAGACGTAGAGGGCAAATTGGACTTAACGTCACGAAAAGTGAACGTCACGGAAACGCTTCGCTCTCTGTCGCATGCATCTTAAGGTCGGTACGCACCAACGACACATTCAGACACAAAAAAAAACATACACAAAAAACCTTGTTGTGTCCAGAAGTGTTTGTGAAACAATGTGTCGAAAATGGCCATTTTCTGATACATTTTGATGTTGGCTTTTTAATCGCTCGATAGGCGGTCCGGATCAAAGGAAAAAATGAGTCAGAATGTTTCCTGCTAAGGCGCTTTTGCCAAGAACTCTATATGATGACGTTGAGCATTGCACCATGTGCTTATAATTTTGAAATATAGCCGCGAAATTCACAATACTGTGTAATATACAGCCACTGACAAAAGCGTCGTACCACCCAATATGAAGCTCCGCCTTGTTTCAAGAAAGGTGTTTTAGGTGCGTACACTCAGGTTTTTGCCCGTTTTTTTGACACAATTTTGTCGAAACATGTTTCGAAAAATGCGCTAGAAACTTTGTTTCAGTGTTTTTTGTGTATGTTTCGTTTGGTGTGTACCGACCTTTAATGCCATAATGCCTTTGAGAAATTAGTTTTTGTAACATAGGCAATAAGTTAAAAGCTATAAAGCATGAGCAAGATAACGAAAATACCGTTAGAATAAATGACATTTTGCATATTTAATATATTTCACTTGTAGCTTTGATGTTTTTATTAATATGACAGAGCAAATCGAACAATAATCTATCTCAGAAAATGCAATTAATCATTTAGAATTGAAATAATATACAAAGAAAATATATGTATACATGCTGTCATGCTTAAAGTTTTTTTAATTTATGAGGAGGCTAAATCTGTTTAATTAAGATAGTAATTTAGATTGAAAGGGGAAAGGTCTTTAGATAGAATAATAATTTAGGCGGTGATTCTTTGTTATGTTTAATATGTGCTGAAGTTAAGGTATGGATCATTGTTTTTCAACTCACGGCACACTGAACTAGGCCTACAATTGTCGCGGCACACTGGCTAAAAAATGCTGGAATATTCAACGAAATCAATGATAAATACGACATTTTTTACTGTAAATACAAGGGAGTCAAGGGACTAACTGTAAGCAATACCAAATTTCATTCTTGTGACATGTGGAAAACTATATTAGAAACTTATGAAATATAAAACAAAATTATTTAAAAAAAATATGAGTGATACTCTTGCACGGAAGAAGTTAAACTTCTTAGCTCCTTGGAAAAGTTGATTTCATGCATTGTTTTCCATTTGTTAACGGGTTTTTTTAGCATTAGGAAATGGTTATATGGAATTTAATTCAAGAAAATCTCTTAATTCATCAATTTCCATTAATTCATACTCCAAGAAATAAATTATGGGTTTATGATAGCTGAAGTATGATATAAATAATTTAGATAGTAATGAAGCGTTTCACTTTTCGTGATGATCAGGTCAATTTGCCCTACCGCACTTATAGAAATTTCATTTCAAAACTTATTTAGAAAATGAATATTTGTTATTAGAATGATGTATGTAAGCGAAATTTGTTTCACAAAAGCGTTGTTTAAATTAAATCTTTTTGATCTTTACCCAAACACAGTGACACAATGTTGGAAAAACACTGAGCTATAACAAGTCTTTTTAACAGCTGTCTCTTTTGGATTTCTCGCATGGCCGAAATTTGAATCCGTTGCATCATTGAGGGGATCTGGTAAAATTAATTTAACAGAATCAGGCTAAAAGACTATAAAATTTTATTACTCTTCGTATATAAGTTGAGCTTGAAATAAACGAGACAACATGTTATACAATATGTAAAAGTATTTGGGTCAGTGTAGCAGCCGAGCTCATAACTTTCCTAGTGAATATAAAGCGCATTAAGTGAGTGAAATTATATATCTTTATCTAATTGATATTTTTTATTATTAAATTCTCACGCAACAAGAATTGAGCGGTTTTGAGATCAAACAAAATCCAATTGAAAGTTAATCGATTCAAAATGTATCTACTGTTGATCTGGTCACTTAAGTGTTTTGTTGAACGGATGCTTTGGCACGTAATAGATTTTTATGGGCTTTTCAACTAAGTTTTTGATACGGTGGTTTTGGTCTAATGACTCCGAATGTGGAGCACTTAAATCTTCGGAACACTTGATCTAATTTATTCCCAAAAATCAAACGGTGACCTGATAATATTTAATTAGACGAGGGATGGCACCATTTAAGAACACTGCAAATCCAAAAATAACTCATTTTTGGTTTGCAAAAATATTGCTTTTTTCCACAAATAAGATTTCAACTTGAAATAATATGCTGATTAAACATTCATTAAACTATTTTTAAATAAGACTGAGCTGCGTCTCACGTCCCAGATGCACAGAAAAGTGGCCAAGACGAGCTCAAGATAGCTAGATGTGAGGCTCAGCAACTGTGGAAGGGCGTCAAGCTTAAGCATGGGATGCAGCTTAGAACAGGAAAAGCTTGAGCTTGGCCTCTTATAAGCTTCATCTTAAGTTTAAACTCAAGCTTGAGTCTCATATTTAGCTGTCTTGAGCTCGTCTTGGCATTTTTTCTGCTGGCTTCTGGGACTTGAGATGCCGCTCAGTCTCAAGCTCTTGCGATTTGAGCAACTGTGGTACGGGGGTGAGACTCAAGCTTTAGTTTAAGCTTGAGATGAAACTTAGAAGAGGCGAAGTTTGAGCTGCAGTTTGGTAAGCAACTGTGGTATACGGGCTATCTTTGTTTTCGATATTAGCGTGTACGTTCAGCAGCGGTGGTGAAACGGAAGTGTAACGGCTAGCGGCTGTTAATCGGCTTACGCAATGGGTTAACGGCTTACGACAATTTTTCTTAAAACTGTAGTTGTACGTTGACAAAAGCCCGTACCACAGTTGCTCAACAAGCTGTAGCCCAAGCTTTGTCTCATCTAAGCTGCATCTCAAGCTTGAGATGACACACATTTGGCTGACTTATCAATTTTTCTATGCATCTGGGAGTTAAGACGCAGCTCAATCTCAAGCTCATGCGATTTGATCAACTGTGGTGTACGGGGGAAAGTGTCACTGCATCACTCCCGTCGGATTTTTTTAATCCTATTTTAGCAATATAAAGTGGCATTCAAGTAAATATTGAAACGCAGAAATGGTTTCAAAATGGCGAAATTCTTTAGAATTAATATATGACCGATGGACGTCACGAATGACGTCACTGCGTGGGAGAACCGCGAATTAAGTTAATATTTGGTAACATAATTTTCAGCGCGTGCTTAATTAGTGACTGTGTATTCAATAACTCGGTGCTACTCTTGTTGATCTTGAATTCCCAGTCGTGCGTTGCGTAAAAATGAAATATCTGTCAGCGAACATTAAACATAATCTGAGATTAACTCTTGGGAATTGATGAACGGGTACACTAACAGTCGATTAATGGAGACTGACCTTTGAAATATTGAGAGGAGGATCCATGTAAATCATAATGATACGAGGACTGTTTTTATAGAAATTGGATTGTCATCCTATATTGTTTTCTTGTATACAGCTAGCAAAAGTTTGAACAAATATTTCTTTGGAACTTTGTTATTTGTAGTTTGTTTTGCCCTTAAACCATCAGTAATTCCAGTCATAATTACGACATCGTTATTTTTATATAAAAATTACATCGATATGATCAAGGAAATCTAAGAAGCTGGCTTCTTTTCTAATTTTAGCATTTCAACAATGTTGTTCAAATGGTTAATTGAGTGTTTACGATACCCGCACACGCAACGCTCTTAAGTTGACCCGTGGCAGTGTCAAGGCAACGAGGACCCTATATATATATATAAACACGGCTCTTAACGCGACTTCGCACATTCAGGTGTTTAATTAATCGAGATTTGATGAGGAAAAATTGTTGAATAAAAAGAGGCGAAGAGGCCAAAGTAAGCAGAAGTGACTCGACAGCATTTCGGTGTTTTACACTAAAGCCGGGTCTCCACCAAGGCGTACATGTACGTATTATAAATAAAGGTAATTAATTTAAAAAAAATAATTTAAATATTAAAATAAAAGTGGGTTCTAATATTTATTATTATCTTATGAGAAGCTATATTAGCCAACGATTAGTTTTATTTTCTTTACAATAGTTTTATATTTAATGGGTTTGATTCTAATTTAGGTATTTTATTCTTTTTATGTTGTAGAATTCACGTTTTTTACAAACATATGCAAAAAAGTTTGCCCTCAGGGTTTGTTTCAGCCACCATTTTTTAAATATATGTAAAATCAAAATTGTACAGCTATTAAAGACATTTAATAGCTGTAAAATTTTGATAGTTACATATATTTACAAAATGGCGGCTGAAACTAACCCGGAGGGCAAACGGTTTTGCATATGTTTGTAAATACGTGTGTATATGTACATGTACGTCTTGGTGGAGACCCGGCTTTAGTTTGAAACATACTTTGTGAACTTGATTCGCAGCAACTTCAGCATGACGTGGGTTAAGTCTTTATTTCCTATAATGTTGGAAATCATGGATGTATATATGTATTAAACTGCTTTCTTCTAATATCACTCTTTTATTTATTTCGTTTCTGTATTATTTCCACACATAAAGCCATAACGAGATAAAAAAATTCTAGGACAAAGAATGCATTATTTGGATTTTCATTAATTGCAATGTGAAAAATTGATTCGGATCACGAACTTTTCGGTTCACGAACATGGTCAAGGAAAGGCTTAAATAGGTAAAGTTTCACTGTATTTTTAAATACATTAATTTTCAGTTGTTTTTTACTGGCACTATGGTATATATAGAATTTCAGTTACATTATTGTTTATTTAAAGCAAGTTTGAATTATAGGTTGTTATCATTATCGATCGATTAAAACAATTTGATTAATCCACATCTAAATTAAATTTCAGTTCGTGATTTCCCAAAGGGTTGTTTGAAAATGTCCGCATGAAGTGGCCTAAAACAAACATTACCTTTCGTATTTTTTAAGCCAGTCAAAAAAGAAAAACACTCGAAATCTGTTTCAAACATAGGCATCATAACAGATATTTCATTGTAGTGCCATTTTAATTCCGCTGGCTAATTGCGGTTTTATGCTCATATTATCTTATGGCACGTCTCATAGACGGCCCTATATTTAGCAGCGCCATCACATTTGATTTTTTTTTAAACGTACGAGCGTCATTTGTGTACTTTAGCTGGGAAACCGCCATATTAAACAAGTGCCGGTTAGACCCCAAAATGGCGTTTGATATGATATAGAGCACTTAATTAAAATTAGTCGTAAATTGGGCGGTTTTTTTTAATTGGAGGTTCAACGTAGGAGTAGCGCCATCAACCTCGCCTCGTGGCGCCTCGGCTGCTGATTAGCCGAAACGTCGCCGTCGCCACGCGGCTTGGGGTCAGAGGTCAGGGGTCAGAGGCCGTACGCTACGTCACGCAACGAGGAGAGGGCGCCATAAACAGCGTTATTATGGTCGACCCCTATATATTTTCACATGTTGTTTTTCTCAAAGGGCACAAACAACAACTTGTATAAAGTTTTCACTGTGTTTACAACAAAAAAACTATTCTAAATTTTGGTATACAGTGGAGTCTCACTTATACGAAGCTCACTTTTATGAAACATTCAGTTATACGAACAATTTCTTGTTCCCCGGCAAAACTCCATTTAACCCTGTGTAATGCATTATTCGCCTATACGATATTCAGTTATACAAAACTTCCACTTTACAAAGGGTGATTCCTTTCCCTGATGTAATCCCCTCGTGTAAATATTATTCAATTATAAGAAGAGCTTTTTCACATAATTGTGAAGCGTTTCGTCTATTCTAATGACGTAAACGAAAAAGAGTCTGATGTTATTATTGACTGAACAGGTAATATATAATATGTAGCTTGCAGGAAAAATAAGAAAGCTAAAATTACAGAGTTTTTTAAGACGAAATAAGCACATATCTGAAGATGTAACTTAAGTTAAATGTACCTTATTGTTTGTGATTATATCAAATACATCTTGTTTTTTGTTTCTGTTCTTCTTTGTATGTATACATATACATTGACAAAACTATTAAACGACATTTTTTAAGAAGAATTATTCTCTATTTTTTAAAATACAGTAACCACGAAACCTGCTAGTACATGCACATTGTATTCACTTATAAGAAGAATTTTCTGTTTCCCCTCATATTCGTATAAGTGAGACTCCACTGTATATGCATCATCTTAATGTATGTTTCATTATTATTTTTCTTCATCCATGGCTATTTTAGAAGAAAACTATCCACCTTATCCAACTGATATCGAGTTGTATTATTGCTGCTTTGGATTGTCCATTTCCGTGACTTAAAGGTAGTGAATTTCATGAGGTGAAATTTAATAAAATTGATTTCGGCATAAAAGCAATTCGTGAAATCCGAACTCCACAATGGAATCGAATAACTAAAGTGTTGTTTTATAGTTTGCTGATTGTTTTTTATCAAAGTGAATAGGATGTGGATCATCTCCCTCGCACTTTTCAAACGCGACGCCTATATATACAGTAAATATACACTATATATGTTTATATAGGATTTTCCTCTTCTTTTTCTCACCCCCCACCAGTTTCAAAAGTAAGCCTCGTATAATAAATGTGCGAGCTTAGTATATTAACAGGTTTAATACGAAGATGCGAATGTATTTTTGTCGTGTATTAATACGATGATGTTTGTTTAATAGAGATTTTATGACCACTGAACGATCCTTTAAATTGTTTTGTTTTCCCCGGATGAAAACTTGATTTCTCCGATTTAAATATAGATGATTACAATTAGAGATGAGCTTCTAGTGTTTGTTGCGATGCTGTCAAGTATAGTGACATCCTAAGCTATTTCATTAGAATAGTGGACTACTTTTATAAGGAAAAAATAAAATATTATAGACTCTTGTATACATATTATATATAAATTTTTGAAAAGGCACCTAAGTGGTGTTGGGCAGTAATTGAGTACATTGAATGAATTTGAGTATCGAGCAAAATATTACTGAGTGCGAAGAGTAATTTGAATATATATGTACTATGCACTCGATTATAAAAATGTACTCACAATAACTGATTACAAATATCCTCGAGTATTAACGTAATCTGAAATTATGAGTACCAATGTAATCGATTATGAATAGAAATACTTTTAAGTAATTGAGTCGCATTTAATACATTTGAGTAACGAGAATGAGTAACTTGAAATGAGGGTCATCCTAAAAGCTAATGTGTGTATCCTAATTTTTACATTTCTATACTTATGATCCATTTGTTATTGGATGAACTGTTCTTTTTCCCTCTCCTTTAATTATTATGATTTTGCTTATTTCTAAGAAAGTTTACGTTGTGTTCTCATATTCATTAAGATTTTTTTAAATTTCAATTGTTTCTGCTTGTAATAAAACCTAAGGTGTTTAAAATAAATTAGGTTCCCTAAACAGTACTTTTGCAATCCGCCATACTCGTAATTAGTACTCGTATATCCCTGAGTGCAAATTACCCAAGTCTGATTGCGATACTATTCATACTATGCAGTACTATTCCACAGGTACTCTTAATCAGTACTTCCACACACGAGTACATATTTGCCCAAGTCTGATTACTTATTTCACATGAGTACAAACTTTTTTTTTAAATACTTTAAGCAAAATTAATCAATGGAATTTTGATAAAATGTGAGTGCTGTACAGGGCGTCTTCAAAGTCCCGTTAATTTTAACGTATGCCCAGAGCACCTGCTCCCTTCTGCACTTTTGATTCTGTTATTGTTGAGCAGATGGGTGGGTGGTCCCAATCGTTTTTCTGGACATTTTTAAGATTCTTTTGACAGCCCATGGTGTGTTCCCAGCAACACCTTTTTTTCCCTGATTCTTTCATCGCGCTCATCACTCTGCCCCTAAAACAGTGCTTTATGGGGGCAGCGGGTGTGGGGTCAGAAGGGGCTATTCCGCCAGTACCCCCTCCTCCTCCTCTTAGGATGCTCTCTGGTTTACCGCGGGGATAATAGCCGTACAATTTGTCAGGGTTGGCGGGCCGACATACTTAAACATTGTAAATTTTTTTTGCTAGTGGATTTTTATGATTGGCCCAAAGGTCTCGAGTGGACCTTACCATCCCTCCTCCTCCCCCCTACAGTACCGGTGATTTAAAGTCATGATTTCCCAATTATTTTCACCTGTAGGGGGTTAAATAACAGAAAGGTGTTACCGCATTTATGCATCCCCCTTCGTCTCTGACATCTTATTTGAATAGGCAATCGTAGAATGTGACATGAATTATGAAACACCCCTGTACATAGTGACTGTCTCACACCGGCCCCTACCTCACGGGACCCATAGATCACCCTAGAGCTTGGGCGGGCTCTTGTACGTCCATATGTCGGACACGCAAAAAAAAACCCACCCCCCGTAATGGAGATTGTGGCAGAGGGGATGACCCATGACACCCATGGACGATAAACTATTAGATATTCATTAAACAGGGTGGTGACATTTTAACTGTTTCGGACATTTTTCCTTTTTGTCGGCAAAACTAGTTTCCAGGTCGATTTTAATGCGTGCCACATTACTTCAACAGAATTTTACTACGGTGGTGAGGATCCCAGTGCTTTTTAACCCCCATAAATCTCAAGGTCTACATGTGCTGAAATTCCTAAACCCTTTCGTTCTGTTCAAGGAGGATGACATGGTCTTCCTGAACAATCCTTGATGTGCCTGACATCCTGCAGGTCAGTCCGGTATGACTTTTTGGAGACCCTTGTCGGCTTTCCTAGAAGATCTCTGGGGGTCTCTCAGCTTACCACTGAATCTTCCTGGAGTCTCCAACTGTCCATTCTGGTAGTCCATCTTATCACTGAGATATGTCTGGATGGCCCTTAGATCACTCAGCTGGACATTGAGGTTATATTCCTGAATGACCTCTTGGACTACCAACATGTAAAAAGTTCTTGAAGATGGCGCTGCATGTAATCCTGCATCTCACAAGTTATCTAGTATTTGATAGATATAGTTTTTACTTCCTTCAAACATCTAAGGGGCCATTCAAAAATAACGTACTCGAAATTCCTTCAAAAATTGACATTCCTCCCCCACCCCCTTTATTCTCCCTGTCTACATGGTGTCCATTTTAGCCCACCAGACCCCCCCCCCCTCCCTTGCCCTCATAGACGTCCATAATTTTCTTGGAAAAGTAGGGTGTCTAGAAAATGTGTTGGAACATACAAAGGTCCATCCTATAAATTTCCAATCACCCCCTACTAATAGGGGGTGATTACTAACAATTCCACTACATTTTCCCAGGTTTTTCTGATTAACGGGAATTTCCGGACCTCGAAGGGAAATTCCAGCATAAAATTGGTGTTTAACACAAAATTAGGCATAATTCCTGACTTTTCCGAGGTTTTTAAAAATTCAAGTACATTTTGGACTGGGGGCACATTTCTTCTGGTGTCCATTTCCCCCTTCACTGACTTTTAAATTTCAATTAAACAGAAAATCCCTAAACTGAATAATACTATCATTAGTGGACGTCCATAATGGTTTCCCCCCACCCTCCCCCTGTCCACATGCCATTAGAGTCCACCCTACCCTCTCCTGAGGACGTCCTTTTTGAATGGCCTCTAATCCGAAGATTAATACCTTCATTTCCAAATAAAAAACGTGACTATAGATATACATGTAGGCAATCATTTCGTTAATGTATACCATGTTGCATAACATGGTTAGCACAGGTCAACATGAGATTCCTGGTTGACAGATGGCGCTGAAAACGTTGAAAGCGTGGTGGGAAAGTTGGCGTCGCGGTGGGTCAACCGCTTTTTGATATTAAGGTTATTTTTTATATACTACCTTCCAAAAATTGTTTCTTCAGATTGGCCACATTCATTTTGTTATGTAGATGCGTTCCGTACGTGTGTAGCATGTGTGATGTTGGCAAAGGTAGGGAGGCGCTGGGGGGAGAAGGGGCAATAATAAGCGAAATTCATAAGATTCGTGGATCCGCATGTGGTCGCTTCGGATTTTGGGCACCGAGGCGCCAGGAAGTCACGCCAAGAATTTGGCTAACGAAACGCATTGTCCAGCCGGTGGTCATTCATCTGTCGAGGGTGCTTTGGGAGGCCTCTTTACAGACACCCTTACGTGTGTCAGACGAGGCACTTCATTTTCACGAACACTGTCACCCGAGGGGACCACCAGCCATCGACATCCACAGTGTGTAAACAATGCCACTTTCGAGTGCTAATTACTATTATGTTGCGTGGAAGGTTTACGATGGCCACTTCAAAGATCAATGATCGACCAATTGAAGGAGCTATGGGAAATACATATGCGCCCAACACGAGCCCTTTCTGTTTGATGTCGAGGGGGAGGGATTTTGGGAGGCAAATGTGCATCACGTGACATTCTAAGTGAATCGGCCAATGTGAACCGAGCTGGGTGGTTTAGAAGTGACTTAATTGGGGGACCCTCATTGTGGTTTTCGTGGTTTTCCACAGTTGTTTACAGGCAAATGCAGCGGTTTCCTTTAGCCCTCTTGCGAGCATATGGGATTTTCCGCTTCAATGTTTACACCCTTTATACAGGGTGTACCGGTAAAGCGTTGCCAAATTGATAAGATAGGTAGTTGGTGATATGAGAAGAAAAAAACACCAAAGAACATGGGGTCGCAAATGATTCCTTCATGCAAAAGAAAATGCATTTATTGCAGATGATTTGTCTTACATAAATGAAACACAAATGAAAATTTTTTCACAGCAATGTATAAAGGTGCGTATGCACCAAAGGAAACATTAAGACACATGAAACATAGACGTGCTACCTTGGTGTGTCCAGAAGTGTTTGTGAAACGTGTCGAAAAACGGCCATTTTCTGACACATTTCGATGTTTCATGGCGATCGCTCAAGAAGCAGTCTGGATCAAAGGAAAAAACATGCTGGAAACTTTGTTTCAATGTTTCTTGTGTATGTTTCCTCTGGTGCATACCGACCTTAAAATGTTTTTGAACCTGTTCAATGCACATTCAATTTTATGTTTTCAACGCTGTTAGATGGTAATTTCGTACACAATGGTGCCAAAAATGTAGTCATACATTATTTATGAAGTGAATGATGACATTTGAATAAATGACGTGTTATAGTTACTGAAGTATTACGACTCCAGTAAACTTTGATGGTCAATCCATGAAATTTAATTCGAATGTTTGACTGGAAAACAATAAAAAAAATATATAGAAGAATAGTATCAACTATCTCTCCTGAATTGTTATTTTCGACATTTATAGCTCGAATCGTAATTTTTTTGGTTTTTCCGAAAACAATGAGGAAGTAATTTGTGGTTTTTGATTTAAATATTTTATGGCTACATTTTAATTGCTAGAAGGACATAGTTTTTTGTGAGGGGTTCGCTTACTAATTGAGACACACCGACGGTCATTTTCCAATTATTATTTTATGGATTGAATATTGTTTTTTATTACCAGGTAATTTAAGTTTTAAGGGCGAAAAATCAGGCGGTACTGATGACTTTATTGCACGAACCTTCCGCTTGGAGGTCATTTTTTTTTCTTCAAATTTCAGATTTTCTCTTGACAGCTCTTATTTTGATGAATTGGAGTTTAAATACTAATCTTTTCTACAACCTTTAATTTGGTATAAAATTGATTTCCCATTTCTAAACTCGTTCATTTACAATAGCTCGTAGTTAATAATTGTTAATTGTACACCTGCTCGGTTTTTTTAATCTTGTTGCTTCGGATAAGTGCTTGTTTCTTAATCTGAGAAAATTATCTCGTAAGCGAAAGACACGTTTTACCTTGTTTTTGTTTCTTGATAGCGAATTCGTGAGCTACAACTTGTTAGATTTTTCAACAGTTTAGGGAGACCACTTATTTAATCCTATTTTAAAAGGCAAGTAGATACAGTATGAGATCACGCGTTGAAATAGAGAGGTGTTTAACAAATCGTACCAGTTTCTATTGTCGCAGTTGACGTTCATTAAGTCCTGTTCAACAAGTGCGAAATTAAACTTATACAAATTCATTTGAATGCTTTATTGTCCACGACACCGATGACCAATAGCCACATTTGTGTGAATTTTATTTTTGAAATAAAACCCTTTCAATTGAGATGTGCATCGACTAAGATGGTAAGGGTTATCCATCCAACTTTAATGCAAGGGGTAAAACTGGAGGGTCACATTTACCAAATATGGCAACCTTCGTGACAGTGAACATAAGGAATTGTTTCGTTCAGTTTGTTAATTGTCATTATATCACTTTCCATGAAAACGCATTACAGTATTATGATTAATCAATGCCTCTAATCACCACCTCTAAAAATTTCATATACAGGGTGGCCACAAAAACGTTGAATCTTTTTCATGAATTCGTGAATTTTTTGTTACTTTAATAAAAGTTACTGTTTGATCAAGTTCATCCCGAGTGGCCAGAATTTGGCGTCTTAACTCTTTGACATCACGAATCTTTGTTCAGTACACATTTTTCACCAAATTCCCCATATGGAATAATCAATGGGTTTCAAATCTGGGCTATTAGTGGGCCAAAGGGTAGGTGGTATAAAATCTGGAGTCTCTCGATGGGGAAGTTGAACAGTTTCTCGAGCGTTGTGTGCTGGTGCACCATCTTGCTGGAACACAAACAAGTCCGGAAATTTCGTATATGTGGGAGAATTTTGTGCAAAAAGTGTACCGAACAAAGATTCGTGATGACAAAGAGTTAAGACGCTGAATTCTGGCTGCTTGGGTTGAGCTTGATCAAACAGTAATCGACACGTCAATTGCCCAATGGCGCATGTATTGCAGTGGATGGAGGACACTTTGAGTACAAATTGACATAGCTGTTTTGTTTGTATGTTTGTTGCCTATATTTATGAAAAATTGGATTTTGATTAAAAAATAAAAAAGTTACGAATTTATGAAAAAGGTTCCACTTTTTTGTGGCCACCCTGTAGTTTAAAGTAGCTCAAAGTTACCTGGTATAAGTCTCGTAACATTGATTTTAACTAAAGTTTTACTGGATTGTACTCTTTGGGAATATATAGTATATTTTGTCATAAACTGTGCTTTTTTTGATATTATAGATGTTTTCTTTAACAAGAAGTTGAAGAGATAGTAAATAAGAGATGTTACCGTTTCAGTAACAGTATCATGGATATACCTCAAGAATTTCAGCACCATTTTGTGTGCAGTGAGTTGAAAAAATTAAAAAACATTAATGTAGTGCTTTGAAAACCAAGTGGGCTACAAACTCATTATGCGCCTGTACGTCTAAATATTTATCTCGATTAGGAAATACTTCAGTTTTTTTTATTGTAGACGAATTAACCTCAGGCAAACGTTTTGACCTAAATTTAAGGGGGAAAATCTATACGGCGTAAAAACTTTTTTTTTTTTTTGCGTTGTCATTATTTACACCTGTAGTGTGCGAGAAAACATAAAATAAAGCTCTAAAAAAATCAAGTGAATTATTATTAAAAGTTAAATATACGTATAATTACATATACTTGTATGTTGTTGGGTAGATAAACCACCCAAATGTTGTAGAAAAGTTGTCGAAGATAGTGAGTGGTTTACGTCACATACTATCTCGTACTATTTGAAAAAGTTACTTCTTTCTTTTCTCGTTTAGTTATTATTTCTGAATACCCAGGGGTATGAAAAGGTCGAGGAATAAATAGACTCGCAAAAGGGCATCCTAATCATCCGTCACGAAACACGTTTTCAATGCAATCGCCTTAAGGGAAATCCAATTTGTTACACGATGTTATTGATTATTAGCCGATTTTTGTTGGGCCCAAATTATGATATTATTAAAGCCATTCATGGTTGCGAGTAAAAAAAAAGCCAAACGATTGTACCCTGGGGAATTCTCCAAATTACCCCTAGAAATAGCAAAACTCATGCAGTAAATACCACAACGTTGTTAACGTAAAAGGGTAAACGAGCTTGACGATAATTGATAACCTTTGCCAAGCAGTCATTGTGCGCCCACAGGATCTATTTTAGCGACACCCTGTAACACGCTTAATACATCTTATTATAGTTTTTATGGACATGGGACGTGTTAAAAATACATTTATAATCTATTTTGTGCTTAAATTAAACGTATATTTGTGGGGGAGGGGGTAATAGGGTCCACTAACTGTGGGTTAGACTTATGTATAAAAATTGCATTTTTACTTAAAAAAACAAACATGCATTTTACCTAAGAAAAATCGCTCTTTTAATGTAGACAAATTTCTTTTCTAAAACAGAAAAATCGCACTTTAAACGCAGAGCAATTGCTTTTTTTACCTTAAAAATTGAACTTTTATGCAAAAGTGCAATTCCCTTTTTATATTTTGCAGTTATGGTTTGAAATTTGTAAAAAAAATTGAATTTCAGGGGGAGGCGTTAACCCCAAGATCCTGAGCTCCGTCTCAAGTCCAAGATACATACCACAGCTGCACAAAAAATGGCCAAGACGAGCTCAAGACTGTGACAAGACAGCCAAATATTAAGCCCGTACCACAGTTCCTCACCAAACTGAAGTCCAAAGTTGGCCTCTTCTAATCTGCAGCTCAAGCTTGGCCTCTTCTAAGCTTCATCTCAAGCTTAAGCTCAAGCTTGGGTCTCATATTTGGCTATCTTGTCAAAGTCTTGAGCTCGTCTTGGCAATTTTTCTGTGCAGCTGTGGTATGCATCTGGGACTTGAGACACAGCTCGGTCTCAAGTTTTTGCAGTTTGAGCAACTGTGGTACGGACCTGAGTGCACAAAGATTTGATAAATATCCTAATAATAATGGCTCAATATAGCCATCATAACATCAAACGATATTGTTTTGCCAAATGTATACATACGATATTATTTTATAAATTCGATTGACTTACTATATTCTATTCTGTTTAAGTCTGAAAAAGTTTTAAGTCTTTTATTCTGAAAAAATTGACTGAAAACTCGTATAAAATTCACAACGCGTGCTGTGTTATTTCTTATTTCTGTTTATTAAAAACTTGTTTCTTTTATTTGAAATTTGGGAGAATTTTGTCCATGTTTGAATGCAAAGAATTTACGAGTTTCGAACCGTCTGTCCTCTCTCTGTATAAGACGTTACGAAGAAGAGCAAATGTGTCTTAAAATAGCCTATTTAAATACTGTAGTTCGCATTTAATATATTTTTCTTTTCCATCTCTTAAAATATTTGCTTACTGCATAACTTTGACGAATAATGTTTGGAATTTCACATCTGTGTTTACCTTCGGTACAGGATGCCACGGAATCTCGTGGCTCGTATACCTCGTACTCATTTTGTGAAAATAAGTTCTTTAACCCGTACACTGGTAATCGACAATTTCGCTAATCCAAGTTATAGACAGTTTCAGTAAACTGAATCAGTGAGCAGTTAACATGTTTCACAACTTTCGTTTTATATAAAGTAATATATAAACCTGGGCATTTTCGAAAAATCTCCACCACAGAAATGGTGGCGAGCAATCCTCCATCTTTGTGAACCAAGCATTCTGGGGGCATTCAAAAAGGACGTCCTCAAGAGGAGGGTTGGGGGAGTCTGCTGGCATGTAGACACCATGTGGACAGGGGGAGGGAGGGGGTAGCCATTATGGACGTCCACTAGTGATGTTGTTTTTTTCAATTTTTGGATTTTCTGTTTGAGTTTTATGGTCAGTGAAAGGGAAAAGGGCCACCAGAAGAAATGTGTACCCTGTCCCAAATACAAGTATACTTGAATTTTAAAAACCTCGGGAAAGTCGGGAATTATGCTTAACTTTGTTAAACACGAATTTTGTGCTAGAATTTCCCTTAGAGGTCAGGAAATTTCCGTTAATCAGACAAATCTGGAAAAATGTTGTGGAATTAGCAGCTAGACTGGTGCTTGGAAAATTATAGGAAGGTTCTTTGTATGTTCCAAAAAAATGTGTGTACACCCTATTTTCAAAACAAAAATTAAGGACGTCTACAAGGGGGAGAAGGGGGTTCTTGGACGAAATGGACACCATGAGTACGGGATATGGAGGGGGGGGGGGTGTTATTGGGAGTATATTTTATAAGGAGTTGCTTTTTTTTAATGGCCCTTTGGCTACTATTCAACATAGTACAGTAGAACCCCGATTATCCGAGCAGTACAATGTGTTATAATCAAAAATATGATTTTAATTGGTTTGATTGGTTCCTCATCTACTATGTATACAATTCACCAGAAAATATTAGTTGGTCAAATCTTTACATGAGGCTAAATTATCCGAGTGTATATATTATTCGAGCTGCATATTACATGTAATTTTTATACAAAAAGGCCAAACTCGTTATAGAAATATCAAACAAATTATGGAAATATTATTAAAATTTATTCTCAGTTCGTATTACTTGAGTTTTAGGTTATCAGAGTTACCCCCGTACCACAGTTGCGCACCTCAAGCTTCGCCTCGGGTAAGCTGCATCTCAAGCTTAAGCTGAAGCTTGAG
>JAQGAE010001420.1:0-23230 GCA_034696685.1 Julus scandinavius
CTTCTTTTAAAAATGTTCGCCTATAACACAAGTAGCAACAAAACACTGGAAAACATTGATTAAATTTGCATAAGTTGATGTTTTCGTATACAAGGGATTCATCAATTGGAAAAGTGCAGTAATTTATCATTTAGGAATGGGTGGGCGAATCTTATTCGTGGTTGAGGATGTATCAGAAAAAGCTTTCAAGCAATGTTTCCCAAGCGATTTCTTTAATACGTGTCATTAGAGGACGGAGTTTTTATGCCAAAAGAAACATGAAGAAATAAGAGCTAATATTTCATACTTTGTTTTACGTTCACCATAAGCTTACGAAGGCACGTTTTAAGCAAACATTATTCCATTAATTCTATTGTAATTGTCTATTTTGATTGTACTCTTTTAGAGATAACAGACAACGGATAAAACCATTATTTTAACATCGAATGGCACTTGAGTGAGTAAAAATAAAGTGACGACCAATCTGCAAATTAGTCGTTGCAAAAATGAAAAACTCAATTATATAATTATTTTATAAAAAGCTTTTAACGCTTTTTAATTAAAAAACTTGGCAAAAGTTACATCTGCTTACGCTGGTTTACAAAATGTTAACTTTCCATTTATACATTACAAAAGAAAGGAATAATCTATAAGTGACCCCAAGCCAAAATTGCATGAACTCATACAGTAAGGGTATGTAGGGACAACTAAAATAAAAGTCCATCCCTTAAAGAGACTAAGCTTAAGTTTAAATACAGCTACTAAATTCAGATTATGGTAACTTGATTTGATTTGATCTAATTTTTGGTTTTAGTTTGCTGTACCCAAACACCATGAGGCAGCAATGGTACATGTAGAACAATAAGTTCCAAGCAAGAACAATCTATAACAAGCCATTAAACCCCCCGAGTGTGTGGTATTCACCCGAAAGCATTTTGTGGTCATCTGTCTTGATTTAAGAGTCCTTTTATCCAGATAGTGATAGTGCCAGAAGAAAACCAACACCGAAAGCTGCTGGGTATTAAGCCAATATAAACCATTTGAGGAGATATTTTTCAGTCACTGGCGAATGCGTTTCTTTTGCAGAAACACCTTATCAGGACAAAGAGGCCCCATGCACTCAGTCGGAATCAACCAGCAAGTTTTCAAGCAGCCGATTCAGTGAATCTGAATGAATTTGAAGTCATCCATGGCCCACTGGTCCTCTTCGTTCTGGCGCAACGTTATTGAAGTTTACGAAAAAAACAAAGTGAAAGTCGGATTCCAAAACAAGGATGATGAACATCAAATTGATGACTTTGCGCACATTTTTAGGTAAGCTTAACCCGTTTTTCTTGTCTTGAATGCTAATCTATAACAATCTTTTGAAGCACATTCTAATGGCAATATTCGTTTCAGGCAGAAAACACGGTCAGAATTGGTTCGCATCAGCGCCGCTGTGATGGGAATTGAATTCTGTTACGCCGCAGAAACCGCGTTTGTCAGCCCTACATTGCTGAAAATTGGTGTTCGTCACTCGCATCTGTCCCTCATCTGGTGTCTCAGCCCATTAATCGGTTTTTTTATGACGCCAATATTGGGCTCACTCAGTGATAGGTGCAATTCCAGACTAGGAAAACGAAGGCCTTTTATTCTTGGCTTGTCAGTGGGCATCATTCTTGGTAAGCGAAAAAACTAATATGAAGTAAAGGGCCTATGTTGGAAAATATCGGTCCATATATTCAGCTCATTTTGCTCCTACTATTCTCGGTATTTATTGTTTTTCTTGCTCAAAATTTAAGTTAATGAATTATGTATTTTTTAAATACTGTCCAGTCATACTTTTTTCACGCAATTATTACCCATTTATGTTGTAGTCAAAACTAGCAATAATCCAACGTTTTTCCTAATGGCTATATCTGCTAAACTAATTATCCTTTTGCATAATAATTTAATTCGGCTAAATACTAATACGGTTTATATTTATTTTTAAATAAATAACGAGTACATTTTAAATTTCTACGCAAAATAAGCAAAATTTCGTTAAAAAACAAAGAAACAAAAACCAGTTAGGTTCACAGAATCACTAATTGTCAAAAAACAATTGTTGTCAAAAAATGATAAAAAAAGTATTTCGTGGAGGTTATTTACAGCAGATAACTTGTCACAAACAACAACAGCTGGTAGCGCAGCATTTGATGGAAAACAACAAACGTAAAAACAGAAAAACCATAATTGATAGTCGATCCTGGTACTTGACCCATCTACGTTTTATGATTTCTTTGTAGACATGGTTACCACTAATTCCATCAGCCCGGTTTTATCTCTATGTGCATTGTCTTAAGGAGCCTTAAGTTGCTAAAATTCAATTATGAAACCATGAAAATAACCAGACCATTACATAAAGCTTTAAGCATGCGACAAAAATTAGAAAAAAAATTGGAAATGTGTTGCTAAGGTTGAATTCAAAGCAAATGAAGGATCACTTCTGGTTAGATTATAATCTAACTGACCAACTGCCAAAGCTGGAATTCGTGAAAAATGTGGTGCTTGAATCGATTACATTTCCTCTTACTTAAGTGTTGTATTTATTAATATAAATATAATTATTAATAGGGGGAAATTTGAATAAACCGGGTTCAACCCCTATACATTGGACATATGTATCTGATCATGTTTCAATAAACTAAGCGCCTACTCAGCAAAATATGTATAATCAGTTTCTGTGTAAAATTGGATTTTCTTAAGGGAAGTATGTGTTCTAAAATATGTTAAGAATGGGATAATTTCAGTAGATACCTTAATTTTAGTTGTGTCATATTTTGTAAGAGGACAATGAAATTACACCATTAGAAATGGACTCTTAACAAAGACCAATTACGAAAGAACATAAAAAAATTAGCTTGTTGAATTTACAAAATCCGGATTCATTGCAATGCCATTAAGATATGGGGGTCTTATGTTATCTATTACATCCAAACCACAGGACTGATACAATTAACTCACTACCGTTATCTGTTCATCCAACAGGTCTCATTCTCGTTCCGAATGGCAAAGACATTGGGATTGCACTTGGAGATTGGTATTCGTGGCAAGATTCGGGATTCGATACAAACAACACAAGTTCGGACAATAAGCAGACCAACAATAGCGGGCCTCTGATTTCCCCAGCCACAGATAGAGATGAAAACCCTATCACGATGACGTCGACGGGCGAAACTGACGCCTACCACTCGTGGGGGATATTTTTCACCGTAGTTGGAACCGTTTTATTGGATTTTGATGCAGATGCGTGCCAGTCTCCATCCAGAGCTTATTTACTGGATATTACCCTGGCGGAGGATCACGCCATAGGTTTGAGCACATTCACAATAATGGCGGGATTAGGCGGTTCATTGGGATACGCCATGGGCGCCATCAATTGGGACGTTACTTCGTTCGGCAAAAAACTTGGAGGGCAAGTGCGCGTAGTCTTTACAATCATACTTTTCATTTATGTGATTTGTGTGATGATAACAGTGTTCAGTTTCCAAGAAATTCCTCTTCACGTTTCTGATCGGGAAAAAAAGCTAGGAAACGGGCAAAACACGACGCACTTGCCGAATTCTCAGAAATCCGTCAAGAAAACTCGTAAATCTGTTTCACGGTTAGGTCATTACAAAAAATTCGTTGATGAAGACGTTGCAGAAGAGGATGAGGAGGAGGAGGAGGAGGAGGAGGAGTACAAGTCAAATAAAACAAGCGTTCGCCATACACGAATGCATAACGAGAAGCCAGTTAGGCTAAACGAGAGTGTTCATCATTCAAAAAATTACGGTTCAATGCAAGAGGATGATGGTTCGCCTTGCATTTGCGAAGAAAACAGCGAAGAAACTTCGTTTATTAGCAGCGCAGATTTTGGTGCAAGCGATGCTACGCCTTCAATTGCTTGGCAGAAGTTACCGGCACGTATCTAAGCATATAATTCTATTAAAATTTTATCTCGGACGTGTGTATACGTCCAATGATGCCCCCTTTATGTCCTGCTAACAAATCAGGGAGATAATTAAAACTAGGCAACGAAGGCCTCTGAACAAATCATCGTGCAAATTGCAAAGCAAAAGGTTAAACAAAGCACTCGCTCGGATTGGATAAGTTTTTTTTCTCCATTCTTTTGAATAATTAATGGCGAAGTATATGGCATATTGGAAGAATCAGCAGTAGAAGAACAAAAATGCTCGGTAATGAGAATAAGGGCAAAAACTTCTGATTTTTTTTCTTGCCACTTTTGATACATTGCATTAAATCTAATAAATATTCACTAAATACGTTAACTTTCGAGAAAAGCTTATATTTGATTATTACTGTATCTAATCTAAATGTTAGACTAGCAAACAAAAAAAGAAAATTATTTAAAAACCTTCGTTGCTTGTTTTTTTTTATTAGCGCCCTAAATCATTCCAAAAAAGGAGAAAATTATAAATATGTTTATGACTATACATCTCAAATAACATTTACTAAATTATCTACAAGGTATGCTCCAGCATGTACAACAATATGTAAAGTAGGCAAAAATTGTAATAACAAAGGAAATTTGTTTTAAATTATAAAGTTGTTAGAAAAAGTAATTTTGACGCGTCACTGATTTTTGACACATTAAAAATAAAGTTGTCAATTTTAACTTGCACAACAATATGTAAAGTAGGCAAAAATTGTAATAACACAAATTTGTTTTAAATTATAAAGTTGTTAGAAAAAGTAAACTTGACGCGTCACTGATTTTTGACGCGTGAAAAATAGTGTTCAATTTCCTTTATGTAAATAATATGTGTTAATGGACTAGGTAGTGTTAAAGGCGTCGTTAAGTTGTTTTGCTTCAATGCAATGCCTGTCTTGTCAGTAATCTATTATTAAAATTACCTTCAGTTCTATATGTAATTTACAAGCAGCCGTAACTTAAAACGTTAACTCGAGTGTATCAAATATACGTAGTTCTTCCACAACAAATGTGCGAGCTACTATCATGATTGTGCTAAATGCATATATTTTTTTCTGTAATATTAAAATTTTAAATTAACTATTTTTCAGGTTCCCAACACGAATCAGAACGGGGACGCCATTTTGAAAATCCAATCTGAAGTCCAGATAGACTTCGACGCTGAAAAGGAACCTATCGTAGAGCTGAAGCATTATCTGTACTCCATCATTTTCATGCCAAAATCTCTAAGAGTTCTGTGTTTAACGAACCTTTTCTCTTGGATGTCTTTGGTGGCCTACTCATTATATTTCACCGATTTTGTGGGGGAAACCGTTTACAAAGGGGATCCTAGAGCAGTGGATGGGTCATTCTTAAAGTTGCAGTATGAAGACGGCGTTCGTTTCGGATGCCTGGGAATGTCCCTATACTCGTTATCATGCTCCATTTACTCCCTAACCATCGACAAACTCATTCAAACGTTTGGTAGGTGTCCCTTTGGTTGCAGTTGTGAACTCAAATACAAAAAAAAAAGATAAAACATTTTCCTTTGTTTCTTAAGGTGCTCGACCAGTGTACATCGGTGGCCATTGGGTGTACAGCTTTGGAATGCTGATGTTGGCCCTTTCCCGCCATCGTGCAGCTGTCATCCTTCTCTCATGCACATCTGGGGTCATGTACGCCACCCTTTTCACCATGCCCTACGTCCTAGTCGCCCATTATCACACTAACAATATGGTAAAAAATTCTTATTAAACATTTCCACTTAATGCAATTTCCGTTTGCACAAAATGATTCTAAACATAAAAATTGTTATAATTAATAATAGGTGAGCAAACTAGCATAGCAAAATTGTCTTGCAGGGTTGCCTTGAGTTTTTGAACAATGATGAGATAAGCAAATATGTAGAGAATCATGTATTTAACAAAACGTTGATAGCAAAATTTGAAACTTGAATGATTCTTAATATTTCAGTATTCTTATATATTTTCAGTTCGATGACAAAGTCGTCCAAAGCAAAACTCAAATAAGAGGATTGGGTACAGATATTGCGGTTGTTAGTAGCATGCTCTTTCTAGCCCAATTCACCTTGTCCATATGCGTGGGACCTTTGGTAAATCTCATTGGCAGTACAGTAGCCATCGTTTTCATCGCATCGTTTCTCAGTTTCTGTGGTGGTTTGTGTGCGACTCAAGTGATGTATTTTGATTTGTAAATATCATTCATTTCGTGGACAACAAATATAACGGGTGCATATAATCATAAGCTTATAAACATCTGTGGCAAGGCTAGAGAAAATATAGCACTTGCAACAACTTTGCGAAATGCATTGCTAATAAAAGAAAAAGGATATATCATGTTTAGCCTCGAAAGAATTCCATTGCACGAAAATTGAAAAGTTTGTAAATTCAGTGTCATTAAACATCACATGTTTAGCTGTCTGTTCGAGGTTTAACGCATTCAATGCTAAGATGTGAACTCTCCCAACGTGTTAGTCATAGTCAAAATATGTGAAACTTTGAAAATACGAAATATGAAATAAAAACAAATGTCAAATAACCATCGACTTTTGTGGTAGATATTTTCTAACACCAAAACCTACTTTTCCTATTTTATCCATATGATAGCAAGTATGAAAAACGTTCGTCTGCATGGTAGCGCCACCTGTTTTCAATATCGATACACAAGAATGGGCAATAACGCATTTTCGTGGAACTAGCTCTATTTCGGTTTTATTGATATATATATTTGCTTGTTATATTTGTTCCTTTTCCTTTGCAAACTGGACGACGAATTACCATAAAAATCACATAATACCAATTCGCTATCGTCAAACGCGGATGCAGGAGCAAAAAAGTAAAATGATGATAACAGAAAATGGAAAAATTGACTGGTTCCACCAGTCATGTCATATAATGTTCCAATTGTCCATCAGACCCATTTTTTATAACAAGGGTGTGCCTTAATTTAAAGCAAGTTAATTAACGTCTCCTGACCC
This sequence comes from Julus scandinavius, assembly GCA_034696685.1. Classification (NCBI taxonomy): domain Eukaryota; kingdom Metazoa; phylum Arthropoda; class Diplopoda; order Julida; family Julidae; genus Julus; species Julus scandinavius. The sequence goes on from JAQGAE010001420.1 coordinate 6,912, forward strand.
TAACCTATGGCATGTAAAGTATATTTGACGGTTTACCAGAATGCAATGAGCCGTCTAAACACAAAAGAGATAAGCATTGAAATTCAAAACTTAATTAGTGGTCTGTCTGTCCATGATTCTCCAAAAGTCTTTCTTATACAAGCCACAAGGCAAGGGATCTTATCTTTTTTATTTGACAAAGACATTTAAATTTGTACCACGATTCTGTCCTTGCATATTAGCCACAAACACGTACTTCAAAGCGGGATCCATATTCTTGTGTTAAATAACACAGCTACACTGCTAGTTTAAAATGTGAAAATAACGTCAGGCCTTTATTTCTTGCCCATAACGTACATCTGCGTACTATAATTGTCGTGCTTTGTTGGTCTTCAAGTAAACAGCTTGAAATCTCAAGCAAAAAATAATCAAACATTGATTTTTTTTTATATTTTCGAAACTTGTACATGTTTATTCTATTATTTTAAAAAAAATTGTAAATTATTTAATTTAAAAAAAATGGTTAGTTTATTTGCAGAGGACAAATTCACGAGTTATTAGATTCGTAAGATCTTAATTATAGAAAGATTTAAATATTAATGTTTACAATAGGGTTATCATTGGCTATTCTGTATATACAGTATAAAAATATCACAATATACACGTATATTAATACTATGCAATATATACTACTGAATACATAAAAATAGTCGATATTTTGTGTATTTGTGCAATAGCAAAAGTCGCGGTACACTGTTCACAATTTTAGCTGTTTAGCAGAGCCACCTATTTTCACAAGGCGCAACACAAATAGCGGGCTATTTTGAAAGGTGCGATTATGGTGACAAACACCTTTCTGATCCATTTCATTGTAATCAGCAATTTCTGTTATCATCATGATAAGTCCATAAATATACATTACAAAATGTGGCATTGCCATTGAAAACACAAACATGTTTTGGATAGGATGATAACATATCTGTTAGTTTGTGAATGAAGCGTGGCAATGGTCGACAATTAATTATCTATTAAAGTCACCGGATGAGAAAATCATAGGTCAGGAAGCGGTAGCTACCCCCATCCGCCAGAGACGGAAATTATTAAAAGCAAGGCTGAAATAATTGATTTTTAAAGCGTTTATGTACAAGTGTCTGGATATGGCGCAGTAGAAACGCTTATTGGCAAGCAATCAAAGCAAAGATTTAAGGCTAAATCCTGATAAGTATCACCGATATGTTAGCCGCTATATTTTTAATTGGTTGCTGGGATAGAAATCGTGATGACGCCACAAACAGCTGCTTTTTATCTCTCACATTATTGACATTCGTCCATACAAACACGAAAGCAACTGTATCTATACAGTTGCAGCCTGTACTGGAAACATGTTAGCTTCATGAAACTACTACGTATATATTGTACTGTGCGGTAAATCCAAGTGCAAACTCAAATTGTAAGAGATCTCAATTGTTGTGGGATCATGTCCATTGCCCACTACTTTACAGTGCGATCTCATAAGTCTCAAAACACCTTTTTACCAAGAGACACATTTATATATATATATCATTTTTTTTTTTCTCTATGAAACCTCATGAGATAGGAATGATACATACAGTGACATAAACAATAAATACATCAGTAAATCGGACGAAATCTTTCCAAAAACGCAGTATGCCAAAATGTGACTGCAAATAACATGCTCAAAATATGGGCTCGGCAATATAATTGAAGAGGCTGGCTTGATTTAAGACAGAATTTTGATGAAAATGTGCAATTTCATCGATAATTTAAAGCCTCTCATATCAAATGTGAGGTCAACCCTTCCCTGACAGCCTCCCGGCGGGCAATCCAAGCCTCTCAACCGCACACATGTAATTACATCAAATTCGCTTCTGACATCCTATCCGGGATGATAAACTGATAATTTCTGCATTTCCTCAGTTCAGTCACTTGCTAACCCTTTAAATTTGAAAATTACTTCCCGTGATTTTTTTAATTCACATGTTCCTCTATATATACATTCAAAATATAAACAGATCGATTCATGTTTTTTTTAAAAAAACAGTCCCACGCTAATTTGATAAGGCATTTACAAATTCCAAGAAAATAACGTCATTTTGGTTGTATCCACTAAATTACTGTTCTCAGAATTTCTTTTTCATTGACTTAATTAGATTATTGCCGTTCGTATACTTAAAAAGTTAAAGATAAAAGTTTCAATCACGAATCGATTTCAGCATGCACGAAAGCTCTCCCAGATCCACGTAAATTCGTGGTCAGGTCATGCTTATTTGATGCATTAATAAAAACCAATTCGCATTATCTCATTTTCAAATTATATTATTCATGGCGTTAAATGACGCCACTCAAGTTGTCGGCACATGTGCAAACACATTGGCATGTATAGTCATGCACTGGAGATTGCAAATTAAATACATTAGCCCATTTCAAATGCACTTGTTTCGAGCCACATTGTGTTGCTAGGTGAAAAATCTACTCTTTTGTAGATGTATTTACAAGCAACTTAAAAGCAAACCACGAATTCAGCTGAGAACACAATGAGCCTTCACGGGTTTGATGAAAAGGGCAATTTGCTTCAATCACTACAGGGCTGGATAAAACTACGGGAAATTTAATTTGGTTACAAAACCTCAACTATCGCTGGAAAGGGGCAGTTTCTCAAAAATGTACTTTTCCAAATTAAAATTTCGCGCACAAAATTAGTAATTTGTTCATTTGCAATCACAACAATTCATTATAAGAGCATACAGAATGCATTGATAACTAATGCAATTATGGTCCCAAAACGCCATCTTGGATGATGGTACTGTGTGGGGATTTTAATCACTTTTTAATCTACCTGTTGCATGGTCTTGCCACCTCATTTTCCATATATAAGAATTTTGACAGATAATTTGATTGATCACAATGTACTCATGAAGGTCATTTCTCAAATTAATTTCCATGTATGATGCAGTCATCAATAAATTCACAAATTAACCAGCAGGTTTTATTATTTTGACAGCCTATTGTGAAAATCACTAACCGATCAGCCTCAATTTCATAAAAAATCTCTCCTTTCAGAAATCCTTTCGAAAATCGAATACTGTCACTTTTGACCACGTGAACAAGAACATTATGTAAATTAAGTTTAGGGACAGCACTATATTATCCATGCAACTCGTTACATCATGTTCCAAACATATATATATATTGTAGCTTACTGTATAACCGGAAAGTGTTGCAACTCTCCTATTAACTATATATATATGTATGTTCGCAAGTGGCATCGACTCAGAGAAAACAGTATAAAAAAAAGAGGGCAATGCATGGTATAGTAGGCCATAACAAACACATTCAGTTCATGATTTTATGCGGATCCCGGGAGCCATCTTCCGGTTTCCAGAAGGGGGTTCGGAAGTTGGTATTGTTGTTCGCAATCTTTACGAGTATAGGGCAGATTCGCAAACTTGCTGTCAGCGTGAATGCTCAAAGAGCGTACTTTGCAAACAGCTAAGAATGCTTGGAATCACAGCTAACAGCTACGAGTTGCAATTTATAACTCTAACAAATCCAAAGTTAACAAAAACTTATCCGATGTTGGAAATTTGTCGTGCGAATAAACCACGCGCACACTCCAATGGCGAGTGTCAGAGAAAATGTATTCAGCTCATGTAACAAAAAAACAAACATAAAAACGTCCAGTTTGAGTTAAACTTTTCGTCGTTTGCGAGTAAATCTTGAGGCTTCGCTCTGCGTTGTTACCATGGCAAACTAAAGCACGCGGTTTAACTTAATCTGTGATTATTTAGTGCAACAAAGTGTAATTAATTTCAATCAAAGACGCTATATACAGGCGTACTAATAACTATTTGCGACGCAATACGACGCCTTCGCTTGATCTGTCTCATACATCACACAATGGCTTCTTTATAGGTCTCATTAAATTGTCAATATCTTGATCTCGTGCATGAATAAACCGTTTGGGGGCCGTTTTCCCAACGTTTTAGTGGCAAAAACGAGGCACCATCTGATAAAACTGCGGTATTTTTTGGCCAAACATTTTTACACAATGAGCTCTCTTGTTTAGATTACACCCAGCTTTTAACTTGCCAAAACATGTACACCAACTGCTGTTTAATAGGGCAATAACAAAAAAAAATAAAAAATAAAAAGAACTTACTTAAAAATAGCTTGAAGAATTGCATAATATAGACATTGTATCAAAAATGGACTGCTCTATAAAAAAATTTTAAAAATCGATCTTGAATTATAGTGAAATTTACTAACGTGGACTAATAAGAGACGTTACATTGTATGAATTATTAATACAAGGTTTTATTAAGGTAGAGCAAGCGTATGCATATTATACCAGTCCATGCATAGTTGAAAAATAATTTCAACCTTTTGGCAATTTTTCAAAATGTAATTCATACATTCATATTTCAAATAACTGTAATTAAGCATTTTTGAGAAAAAGCCCGGGCCTTTACCGAAAATAGAAGCCATTCTTTTGTCTGACAAATATCATGGATATCTTACTATTGGTTGTAGCACACCTAGATATTTGCCAATACAAGTCATGCCACGTCAATATAATACGTAAAGTCAATTCTATACTAGTAGGCAACCATATTATTTATTAATTCTTTTGAAATAACAATAAAGAACTTTTATCACAATAATAACGACGCTTCTTTTTAGGAAGCAATTAGTTGTTGTTGTTTTTAAAGAAAACATGGCATATATGCAATATTTACTTATTGGAAATTTTAACTAATATTTGGCTTAAAAGCTTTTCCTATTTTTTATGCCGGAAAAATACTCAATAACTGCATTGCATTTGGAAAAAAAACGTGGACTTATTAGATAAATGCTGCCTGAAAAATGCCTTTTGAAAATGAGCCTAATGCACGTTACGCCACCAATGGCATCACGTGGTTGTTAATCCATAAGGTCAACTGACCATTAAATGCATGTAGGTTTTTCATTTCACACAGTGGTGTTAACAAAATTTCCCTTACTTTTAATTGACCTTCATCGTTCATAAATCCATGAGAATTATTTTCAAAGACAATATTGAGAAGTGCATTATAGTATATATATATATCATATATGCAACATGTATACATACGTCTGATACACAGAAATGGATGGAATAAAATACAGTTTTATTTTCAAATTGTTTTATCATTCGCATTTATATAAAGCAGATATTTATGTTAGATTTGTAGCCCAACGAGTTGTACTGAACGAAAATAAATCCAAGTACAATTTACTTCGTGCCTTTATTTTATTTATATAAATTGTCGTTATCATTGGCATTTATGATTATATGAATGAACAATATGAAACCGTTAATTATTTGTTAGCTAGACAACAAATAGCTAAAGATGATTGTACAGATGTCACAAATTTGACATGTTAGAAGTGTTAACTTATGTAATACTTTATACTATGTACAGTAAAACGTGCATCATGTATATAGGTGACATATGTAAGAAGCAATTGCGTTGACATTATGGTATTGTTGGCCCAATCCAAAGTTTATTTTAAGGGTAATAAACTACCCTTTTGTTCAATTACCAGTGCGCCTTGGTAGCATATTATCAAGGGAGTAAGTGCAATCCTAAGAGTCCAGGTCCCAGTAATATATAAAACCCTATTTTATGCATGCAAAGTTGAAATTTTAAAAATCATCACTTTATGTAAATAAACGTAAAATTGTTTTCCAAATCGCAAATTAGATTTTGCTAGCATTTCCTTGCATGTTTACCATAACATATTTGAATAATTCAAACCATGTAAAAACAGCTTTTCTAGATGAAAAATAATGTCAATCTCTGAAGAATTACAATGAAAACAACTTCACAAACTAGTCACAACAGGAGTTAACTATTAATTCCCAAAGTCAGCGGGTTGCCGACGTTCAGAAACCGATAATGAGGTTTCTTGACCGCTTTAATGAAATTTCTTAGTGAAATTTCACCATTTTTGAAAGGTAGGCAATGAGGACTTTGGTGAATACAAATTACACTTCCGTAATATACTACAGAATTCTGATAATTTGTTATTAGCAGATGAATTTACTTTTAATTTTGTCTTCGATGTAGAGCAATTCGCCGGCTAGAACCCTTCTATTTTAAGAAATTGTAATTAGAGTCTTAAGCTAAAAGGGAATGATTCACTATTTTTGGATTTTTTTAAAATTTGCATTTAATAGAATCCTGTCAAACGTGCTAAACAATGAAAAACATCCTTATCGAATTTTATAATATCAGTTGAAATGTTAGCTTCTTCTTGTGTATTGATTAAACCACATTCATTTATAGAGTGTTTTTATTTTTAACCTGCCCAAAGAGAAAACGTTGAAAGTTTAATCTTATAAGAAAATGGATAAAATCGTCGATATATAAATAAGTTCAACGGAGAAAAGGAACAACAGCTGAACTAAAGAAAATATTATTACATACTTGTATGTACAAAATGATAATACATTCTAAAAAAAACTACTATAGACGGCTTCTTAATTATAGCCAAAATCTGATAGCAACCTAAGCTCTTCATAAGAGACATAACGGAATTGAACCCTAATAACCCCCTGACTGGTCATCTGGTGAATGACACAACCCCCTGTACCGTGTGTCAATACCCACGTGGTCAGTGGACCGTCACAGCAGGAACAGACAAGAATGCAAAAAAAAGTCGACGATGAATTGATAAGGAAAAGATAAGGAATCAAGTATCACTTGTATAATACGTGAATTAGAATCATGGAATAAGTTGGCTTATTCCAACAGTCCTTGTCCTGTACTAAGTGGGATAATCGTTACAGACTCATCCCACACTAAGCCTTCATGGAAATATATCATCTACCATCAACCCACAACGTGACTACCCTCATCTGTTTGTCCCACTCATCTTTCCAAAGACCAAGGTCTGGATTTTTCGGGCATGAACCATTCTGCAGATGTTTCAACAGAATCGAAGCTTCCGTTGGATAACTTTCTGTAGTATATTTTCTTTTAGCAGTATCCTGTTGTTGTTGTTGGAAACTTTTTTGCATTCAGCAGATATCATACGCAGAATCTTATTTTTTTCTAGTCCTTGTAATCCATCGTAAAATAACCTAGTTTCGTAGTCGTGCAGCATCCTGCAAAATGCGCACGTTTGCAATGCCCCACATTATTCAAGGCGACCTATAGCTTTGGCTACAAACACTACTAACGTCACTGTGTCACTGTACCATATCATCACAGTAAACATACCAATTCGTTGAAACACGGGATCGAATACCATAGTTTTGATCACTAGCTGTTGTTACACTTAATTAACAGTCTATAGCATTTGTTACTTAAGCTCTTTTGGTCTTATGAGTCTACTATCAAAAAGCCGAGAAATGCATAACAAATATTACTACAAGTATTACAGTAGAAACTGTCTAAAAGCATACTCTTGAGACCGGTGAAAAATATGCATTTAGACAGGTTCTCCTGTATTGTGAAACTGTAGTCTACACGTTGATACACAGTATAAAATGTAGACAAAATAATGTAAACACAAATACATTTTGTGATAAAATATGTGAACACTGAATTTTCAACTTCTATATAGCTCGAGTTAGTGCACTAGTAAGCTAAACGTGCTCCAGTGACAGTTGCAAAATAACTCGTAAATGGGAAAACTGACTATGATTACAATCTCTGGAGAAAATACAAGTAGAAAAATGATATAAAATTCTGCTAGAGGCTATTTAAACTTAGCGAGACCCTTTCAAAAATTAGGATTAAGGCTGTATTAAGTTCAAAAGGTGGTTCAACATCATATTAAAAAAGAAAGCATTTACATACACATGGATACTGGATGGAGTAAAAACTAGCATTTTTAACTCTTAAATAATCCAACAATTATTTACTACATTTGACCCTCTCACCCTGTCTCTACATATATATACATCTTTTCCAATCTTTTTAAAACCTGGCGCCATTGCAGGCCGCGTTCGTTCGCACTAGACCTCGTGACGTGTGCGTCACGACGAGGGGAGGGGTACGACGGCAGGGTGAGCCGGCGGCGGTGGCGGCGTCGGCAGGGGCAGACAGGGGCATCGTCCCCCGTCTCGCGCAATGGGATCATCCGCATAGTCTGGGCTTCCATGGTCGCCGGCTTTCGGGGGTTGCACCCATCAGGCTCGCGCACATCGCTTGGTAGCGAACGTTCGGACCGACCACTAGAGCTTGAAAGCGGAGAGGGTGGGCGAAGTGCAACGGCAGAGGGTCCGTCAACGACGCCACGGAAAAACGCGCTCTCGCGTGCCTAGGAATGGCCGAACGGAATAAGTCTCGGACCGCGCTCGTGCGCGCCCCAGCATTCGCCTCATCCATCGTTCGGACGATGCCGCAGGAGGAGGCCGTCTGACCGCCGGAAGCCTCGAGCTTCGACAGGACTGGATTTACGCCGGCCAAAGAGCAGAAACCATGGCGAAGTGCTCGTTTCACAGGGTGCTTCTCCTCTTGCTGTTTATCGGTGAGTTCCTACTGGTTTGCCTTTTTTCCATCCTCTCCTCCTTCCCTTTTACGCGGCGGTGGCGCTAGAGAACCTGCCTGCCAGCCTGCCTTGCGTGCGGGAAGACCCGCCGCGATTTCCGAGAATTCCCCGAGCTTTCTCCAGAGTCTCTCTGCGGTTTCATGTTTTTTTTTTCTCTCGCGCTCTGCGAATCAATGCCGAAAAAGCTGAAAATCCGTGCGGTACATACAACCCCCAAACCCCGTGAGTTTTCGGTCCTGCCCGTTCGGTCTATTTGCGTCCGGAGCAGGAACTCCACCGTCGCCGTAATGCAGATACAAAGATGTTAAAAAAACACCTTGAGTAATGGCCATTTTTCTCTTTTTTGCTACGCCGAAATAAGTAATAAAAAGTAGCAAAGGCGAAAAAGTGGGTCGCACTCTGGCGCCGAAAGGGTTAACTCTGTCCAGAGCTCGTAAGCTTAAATAGGAGTGTGTGAAATTCTGCAAATTCCGCACACTATGAATGTTGAAGTCGGCCACTGTTGCCAAAATTGGCCGTCGACGCCAATGGTCGGCGAAGCGCCAAATTTAAAAAAAAGAAGCGTTATATGTGCAACATTGTGATTTTTGAGAGCTGTCACGAAGCAGCTGCAAAGCCTATCCCCATCGGCTGTCCAGCAGCTAATTGACAGCGGCAAACGGCGCGCAGTTCGCAAAGCATCGTTTAAAAAAAAAGCTTTTCAAATTGTTCGTGGTGGTAGCAAAGACCATAAAGGGGGTCCTCGATATACGTTGATGAAACAGTATAATATCACATTTTGTTTCTTTTCTTATCCAGTGGAAACTCGAATGATAAATGTACTAATATTTCCCATAGACAAGAAAACGTTATGCTTTATTGTAGAAAATTAAGTGTATTTATTATAAGGATAATAAATACATGTACTGTACGTAACATCATTTTAAGAATACAAATGTATACATCACATTTTTAAGTCCTTTTTAAATTATGGCACGTACATTTTGTATTGCATATGGCTCGGATAACATGTAAAATGAGTAAATTTTAACAATGTTGTTGGTAGAATATAAAGAAAATAATGTACTGCCTTGCACAATTTATTTTACCATAAAATTATCACTTCCATATATACATACTAATTTTTAGTTATTCCAGAGAGAGAATCTTTGTCATAATGCTAATGTGCATATTAACTAATTCTGCAACCATTCACCATTAATTCATTCTCCTGACATGTGCAAGTTCTATGACATTCACATGTCCGTGTGTACAGATTCTAATTGCAGATATGCCATTAATCAGGTTCAGCGAATTCAGCTGACTTACGTTAAATGACATGTAAATCAGTAATGCTTATAAATTCAATAGGAAGTGGGGTTTTTTTTTGTTAACTTAATCGCGTATTTCAATTCTTGGCACATGTTTTTCGCATTCACATGTACTGTATACGTCAGCTTAACATATCCTTAGCAACCTTACAACTCATGGCAGGGAATTTAGTATTAATTGCACAGATGTTAACAGATGGAATATTCAATCATAACGTCAATCCGCTAAATGTGAGGTAATATAGTATGCAAAGCTGGGTTTAGCTATAGTAAAACCTAATGTCAAATGCAGGCCGCGATCCAAAAACTTGTCTTTCAATGCAAAAAACGAGCTTAAATAAATTTTAGGCCATGAAAAATAATTAATGTTAGCTTCCTCAAAAGTAATATTGAGGTAACCAATTTGTTCAGTTCAGGAAGTAAAGTTGCAATACGCACAACTTATGAACCAAACCGTCAATTGTCAGCCTTATAAATAGCTGTTCCATAAGGTGCGTATCGACTAAAAGAAACATTAGAGAAACAAAACATACACAACAAACATATACATACAAACTTTGATGTGTCCAATAGTGTTTGCGAACATGTGTTTGCCTTTTTTGACACAATTTGCAATACATGTTTGGAAAAACATGCTGAAAACATTGTTTTAGTTTTTTTGTGTATGTTTGATGTTTATGTTTATGTTTCTTTTGGTGGATACTTAGCTTTACACATGTTTAATTTCTGGACGGTTTAACCAGTTCAACTAGTGTTCAAACAGCTGAATTTACTCTGCATTTTATAGGATTATTCTTATTTTTCTTCTAACAAACAACTGCACATTACTGTGGCATCTATCCAATCGTATACATGCACAGTGGTTGCTACTGTGTATACCGTATTTCTAGGACTACATAAAAAATGAAATAGGGTTACATTTAAGAATAAACAATGCCATTTATTAATTTCTTGCATGCGTCAAATTGACCAGCCAAATTGTATAGTTCTTCCTAAATTACGAACATATGTCTAATGAAAAGTGCATGAAAATTATTATTTTATGTCAACTAATGCAAGACGTACTATTCAAGCTCGATTAAAGCAGGTTTCAACCAGCTATTCACCACTTTTGTCATTGCCTAAAGTGGCGAATAATGTGAACTGAGCATGGCGTATAATCAACAATTCAAACATTCTTGCTGAACGACAAGTTGATGACCATGCAATGATAATGCACTGTACATGCCGAAATTTATTTCCTTCGTTAAACACTGGTCAAGGAACATTTTCCCTGCAAGAACGGTTTCTCGGCACACTGAATAATTGAATAATATTTTTTTGGCCCTGCATGGTGAGTCCATCCTCCGATTATGGTAAATAAGTAAGCGGACTGACTTATTTCGCTTTTGATCGGTCGTTAGCCCAAGTCCATCGAATTTTTAATAAGGCTTAGAGTATTTGGCACTGTGTAGAAAATCGTGCATGCAACCAGCAAAATTCCAAACAATGCTCGTTTTAATTAACAGGATAAAAATAATGAAGGTGCAAATGAAAGCGTTGTCCCTGTTAACAGGCTTAAGTGCATGATATTAAAGATAATAGCAGGGAAAAAAACAAGAAATCTGGGTTTAATATTCTGAAAAGTTTTAAAAACAATGGCCATTGAAGGCCAGTTAAACAGGTATAAGAGTTTTACAGGTCCATCGATCTACTAACTACAGTATGTAGTGAGAGGTTTTTTAATCAGTGAAAAAGAGACGGCCAAGCAGGCCTGTAAAAAAACAACCTTTTCCGAATCCCAGTTTCTTTGCGTGCACTCGAATGACCCCTTAAAACTAGCCCCTACAAGTTTAGGGTGCTCCCTACAACAGAACGTGAATTTTATTCAAAGTCATGCATGCATGCGATAGTAATTACACACGTGACATCCATTGCAAATTGTATAATCCGATGGTGCGTACATTAATTAATGTCTTCTTATCTCTTCACAGCCACGAGTTGTATTGCTAGCTATAGTGGTCTAACATAATATTTAGGAAGAAAATACAAATTCAGTCTTCCGAAAATACTTTTTTGAAGTGGTTTTTTAAAAAAAAATTGATCTTCTCCCCCTATTTTTGTTGGCAGTTGCCATTAAATGCATGCAGACTAAACGACAAGTGGATCCCTAATATATATATATACGAGCTGTGAATGTGTGTGAAAACTGGCCTATATAAGAGTAATTGAAGGACCTGAAAAATTAACATGAGCTATGTTGTGTACTTAAAGCAGCTTATAAATAATCTAAGAACGAGTCTCGAGCGTATATGGCCTAAATGGGGAAAACATTTAATTGCCACTAGTAATCAAATCGCTCGCTGCTCTCAGCATTTAACTAATTTCCCTTTTATAGGTTAGGGATTAATTTGGAGGGCTAAGTAAGATGTGGGGTGGAAGGGGACAATAACCATGTTGCATGTTATACACTGTATACAATAATGCATCTGCGTTATTGAACTTTTATGGCATCATTCGTAAATCGGATGTCTTTTTTATCTGCTAAAACGTTTCTATAAGAAAGCAAGGTCAGCTAGTTCGTAGAAATTAAAACAAGTCATAACTCGTTTTTATTTCTTTATTTAAGCGCTTGTACTTTTTTGTCCCTCTTGCTGTCATAAAACCTCTGGCACGATGGACAACTTAAAGGGATCAGATCCTCGAAAGCCTCCCACGACTGCATCAATGAAAATATACCCATTTTTGGACACTTTGTTTCCCAAAAATTTGCAGCTAATAATCACCTAGTACTTGTAATAAGTTGGCAAAATTTTAAAACACCAAATACGGATGAGTTTCGTATATATACTTTATCATCCTGGGTTCACCATAAAGTTAAGACTATGCAATTAATTAGACTTAGTTAATTAATGCATGATATCCAAGCCGCCATCCTCCGTGCGTCACGTGGATGACGTCATCCATTTAATGTTGTGCACGTTAACGTCACACGTAATTTACTTCTTATTTTGGAAAAGTATTAATGGATTAGATGCAGTCCAGATGCAAAATTTAAGTTATAAGCACTGGTGCGTGACAAGTGAAACGCATTTGGACGTTTTGTAATAAATAATAGAATAATGTAAAAATGCAAGTTTGGTATGCGTTTTTATTACTGTTCTATTCACTTATCTTCATGAACATATATATAGGTTGAAAGTATAGTATCGTGTGACCGGTATGGTCACGGTTCACAACGGGTGGCAAAACTCTTTGCTAACCAAACCATTATATGACCATGTTTGTCTAATAATCATCGCCAAATTAAATTGCAGCTATGCAAGCGCATGTCAATTCTACTTTTCACCTTTAAATATTTCATGCAACATTGTTTATCCCTTTGATAACTTCCGAATGTGATGAAAATTATCTAATTAGAAAGCCAATACTACGGAAACAGCAATTAATTAATTTTAAAAACAGGTAAAGGGTTCACAAGAAATCTTAATCACCTCCAATGATTATCCTTTCAAAGGTTGCCTTTTTTATGTGTGGTAAATTTCAGTATTAATTAGGCGAATTTTTTACAATTTTTTTTACACAGTTACTTTTTGGTTCTAATGCCTGGTCATAACATTATCCTAATAACGTATGCCTCAGAATAGACAGATGCGTTGTCATGGTCGGTTTTTAGAGGTAACAAGCCCAAATTTGACCATGAATTACACAGGATGCAGACAAAATTATTTGAATCCAAATAAAATCTGTTTGAAAATATTGTCCCCTTTCATATGCAAGTACTTATAGTGCTATATTGTTGAAAGTAGATATTGTTCCCAAACAAGGGGGAATTCCCCGATACGCCACCACATCACCACAAAAGGATATGCAAAATGGCCACTAACACTTGAGATAATACGGCGTATAACTAGCTAATATAGGCTGAAAACAAATTAATTAATTAATCGATACCAATCCACCTTTTAATTAGCGTAACACATGTGGTTCAGGGGCGTATGTTTATGGGTTATATTAATTTTTATTATCATAGCAACTGCGCCACACCATCTTAAAGAAGCGCCTTCCTTAACATTTTTTGTCAAATTCAGATTTTAGATAAATGTGTTTAAAAAAAAGTTGGACTAGAGTCTGCAATTTGAATTGCTTTAAAAGCTAAAAAAAACCTGTTTGCTTAGTTAATATATGTGAATATGGTGGATAAACGAATTGGCAACGACACCGATACTTATTCAAAATATACTGAGCTCCATGAGATTTGCCAGATTATGTTATAAACTAAAGTAAACAGTGGCCTTGGTCTATAAACCTATTAGGCGATGCATATTCGTGGATGGATTTTTTTTTATAATAAAGACTGGCAGCTATTCAATTTGTCTCGTTATACATTGATGCTCAATTGCATGTATTTCACGCCAAGTAACCCGCGAGACACTGTCACATTGCCTGAAATTTTCTATAGCAGGAATCATGAATAAAGGGGGCTTTATGGAATCTCAATATTAGAGTGCAGCTGCCACCAGGGATTTTTCTCGCGTCCATATTAACATTTGGGCTTTTATAGGACTATATATGGTCTCTTATTTGATATGAGTTTTCAAATTGTTGGAATATTCGATACACGATATAAACGTTACTTCCTCCTCGATTCTCGGTGGTCGAATACATCTCAACGTTGCCCTAAGCTTATAAGGTAAAATAGTTTTGGAGAATGGGTTTCAGTTTACTACCAGGGGAGCATCAATATCTGGAACTTGCAAAGGTTGCCATGGCAAAACATTCGCTGGTTTTCACTATCAAAGTTGGAATTTGCAAAACAGCCCCTAGCATGCAAACACCCAGATGGAAAGTTAATTAGGCAAAGGTGGCGCCATGGTGGACATTACTTCTCAGTCATAGTGTACAGTATGTATATGAGAACACCGATGCCTGTAAGCTATCGATCTATACGATTTTGCCATGATTAATACCCGGAATTCAATATCTAGAGTCACTGACTTTTATATAAGGAGGGGGAAAAGCACACAAGCAGGGCATTTAGGCACGCATTCTTTATAAAGTTACTGCGAAGAAACAAGGATGGTAACTTGAACGCAGCGATATACAATGTTAAACCGAGATAATGAAAAACTGAATATCTGAAATCTATAACTTGTCTTTTCGGATAAGTTAGTTACATTGTTCTCATATATATATAATTGTGCCATTATACAAACCATATGTGCTTTTTATAGCAGTATGTGCATCACTTGTCCTTGAATGGATGAATTAACTTAAGTTCTTCCAGACAACGATTACTTTCTTCGACATTAATAAGCAAAAGTTGTCTGACAGGTTCAACTTTTACAAACTTTAAGATTGACCAAATTTAAATATAAGCCTACGCAGTAGAATAAGCCTAGTAATACAAGTATACACTGTAGCTTGATGGGTATAGGGTGCGGCGAAGACTCGTTATGTCGTTCGGTAGAACATACACAAAGTGCTGTTTCACGCAATTATTCATGTCTGCTTTTTCATAAAAAAAAACGCTGTCTGTATAAGCGTTAGATAGATTTATTGATGTTAATTGAATTGAATTAATAAACAAATACTTTAAAAAAATTCAATTTGAATTTATAATATGGTAATTACCGATAGGTATAAGCAAATTCTTGGAAGTCATTAGTAATTTTAAGATTGCAAAAAAGATGCCCACTTAGTGAAAAGAAAAATTTAGTTTTTCATTGATGATTCCTGGTGTACCCAAATAACATCCCTTGACTGCATAAAGAATAGTTGAAGCTATCATTATATAGTATCTCATACATTACAAACAGAAAATTGCGTCATTGCCACTTTGTATTTAAATAAGTCAAGAAGATGCCAATTTGAAGTCAACATTAGCATACGAATTGCGATTGCAAAGAAACGTTTTTGTATTCAACATGTTTGAACTACCATTATATATATATGTATGCTGTACATGGACGCAAAGCCATACATACATTGTAGTTGTAATTTAAAGGCACATTAATGCATTTCGTTGTCAAGATAGCCAAAGTTTGAAATTCTGATACACTACGGAAATAAAAAGTAATGATAATACAGGAAACGTGCAGAAAAACCAAGGCTAACGACATTCGTTGATTATATACACAGATGATAGACATAGTTATATTCCAAAGTTGGTTTTTTTTGGTATAAAGACATAATCCCTAGAATTGGGGTCAAGTTCATAATTATGTTACTAGATACAAAGCCACTCTGCAATGTTCACAAAATAAGTTGTCTAAAAATATTAAAGAACAAAATTGATGCAATTTTTGAAAAACTGCTTGACGGCACCATTATTCAAGAAATGCAACACTTGGCAGGGGGGAAGAAACTCAAACTGTTATGACAAGAGCTCACGATCCTTAAATATGAATACAACAAATAATTGTTAGGAAGATACACAAACATGTTTCATTCATTAAGCGGACTTGAAATTCCTGAAATAATAACCTACATATATCTACTAAATATATC